>JANKKB010027285.1:0-10443 GCA_026225775.1 Bursera palmeri | reverse complement strand
TAATTTGGACTAGAATGCAGAAGAGATTCCTAGTCACTGACACTTGCTTGGATTACTGATATGTTTTCATCTCTTTGATGCTTTTAAGGAGGATAAGTGACAATAACTTTTCTGGCAAGATACCAGATTTCATCAGCAATTGGACAAACATTCAGAAACTGTAAGTTGTCCATTTTGTATGTTCACGTTGCCTTCAGCGTTTTTTATATAAATTAACGTGTTTTGTTTTACTTTTTTGGTTATTGCAGGCATATTCAGGGTTGCTTTCTTGGGGGACCCTTGCCTTCTAGCATTTCTTTCTTGACTAGCTTGACTGATCTGTATGCAAATCTAACATTTTGGTTTTTGAATTTTGTTTTCCATAAACAAGATGAATTCATTAAGTGATTTTTTTTTTTAATAACTTTCAGAAGGATTAGTGACTTAAAAGGGAGAAGATCTATTTTCCCCCGATTGGAGAACATGAATTCCTTGAAGACATTGTGAGTTAAATTCATTTTGTTGCTTTGCTCTGTTCTATCTTTTTTACTCATATTCTCAAATTTGGTCTACGTTAATCGTGTATAGCCACAAAAGTTAAGCAATAAATTTTTTGCATCAAATTATGAAATGCAGGGTTCTCAGGAAATGCTTGATAGATGGGGAGATCCCAGAATATATTGGGGTTATGACAAAGCTGAAAAACCTGTAAGTAGTTCCACCAATGTTTTTGATAAGTCCCTTGCAGTTCATTGTACTCTTTTGAATTCAAACCTAACTAAAGTATGATAACTTCCTACTTTTCAAAAAAATTATATATTTTTTTAATATTTTCTGGCAAGTTGATTATGAAAAGTATGATTAACAATTTTATTTTTTTACTTAGTTGTCAGTACTGTTTGATAATACTATATTTTCAAGTTATAACATAATATATGGTTCTAGTGATAGTTTAGTGTCAGGAAAGGATAAATCTGATATTTTCGATCTAAACTTGAGACCATGAATGGCATCCTACACTGATGATTAATTGAAGTTTAGTCAGGAGTGAACCTTTTCTTCTGTAAATAGCAATTATATTGACTTTGTTGTAACCATGTAGAGACCTCAGTTTTAATAACTTGACTGGTGAAATTCCTACAACATTCAACCAATTGGCAAAAGCAGAATTCATGTGAGTGGATGCCCCTTTCATTTTTATTTGTACTCCGTGTTGACCATATATTAATTGAAGCTAACATTAGAATGGTCTCCTGTAGGTATTTGACAGGTAACAAGCTTACTGGGCCAGTACCTAGATATATCTTAGAAAGCAACAAGATTATGTAAGTGTATTTCTTTTACTTCGATTTGCATGCTTCAAGGTCCTATTTGGTTCTGTGAAACACGAAATAGCTTAAAACTCTTTCTGGACTAACTGCTTTTGAATCCCCTTGAAAAATTAAGTTGTCGAGTCTGCGGTAGTAGTAAGGTCAAATTTTATACTGTTTCTCAAGTTAAATAATTTAATGCCATGTGAAGCAACGTTCACATTAACTTAGAAAATTGAACAATTTTTAATTTTATCTACTTATCTTTCTCTCGGTTACTTCAGAATCAAAGAGAGGATGGTTTCTGATGTTAGCATTTTATTTTGATCTACAGGGATGTATCTTATAACAATTTCACTTGGGAAAGCTCAGGTCCAATTGAGTGTCCTCGTGGGAGTGTGTGAGTCTCAAATGTAATTTATTTATTTTCTGCATCCTTATATATATATATAAGTTGTGAAGCATTTAATTTATTTTTCCAGAAACTTAGTGGAGAGCTACGCCTCGTCAGCTGATAAATTGTAAGAATCTTAAGCCTGTTCCATTTGATATTTTACAAATCTGTAAGAGTAGTCAAAAGCTTGTCATTGCTTGTGATTTTTGTGTGATAGCTCTGAACCTGATTTGTTTGTCTCTATAATATAAACTTCTTTAGAGCTACCTCTAATACTTCATGTTCTTGTTTCCCCTGTTGCAGAAGTAGAGTGAGTTCATGCTTAAAACAGAATTTTCCATGTTCTGCTTCGAGTGATCAGTGTAAGTTCTATTTATCTGCTTGGACTAAAATTTTACATTCGCAGACTTTGTTACTATAGTTGGAAAATAATTTCTAGAAAGTGATTTATATGATTGAAATTTTAGTTACTGATGACCACCAACAAACTTGTAGTGATAAAAGAATCTACAAATTCAATAATTTTTTTTTAAGGTTTCCAAACATGCAACTTGAGATCAGTTTGTTTGCTTTCTTTATGCCCTATAATCATAGTGACAAACCAATAATTTAAAAGTTGAGATTTGATTGACAGCGGAACAATTATGCAAGATTAAAGAAAAAATGATAACAGAAAATCGGTGATGCAACAAGGAAAGTTATACTTTGAACTAAAATTATTGAAAGAAATTGGAATTTCATCAGTTTTTGAGAAAAATAATGACTAAAGACATGCAGAAACCATGTGTTATTATATTAGTTGATTAATCTAGAATGTTTCTTTTCTTTTAAAATTTATTCATTAGTTTTCTTTTGAATGGTCAATACATAACAGATCGTTACTCCTTGCACATTAACTGTGGTGGTAAGGAAATAAATACTGGTAAAACCAAGTATGAAGCTGACATAGAACCACGAGGTGCTTCTATGTTCTACTCTAGCTCAGGCCGATACTGGGCATTTAGCAGTACCGGGAACTTCATGGACAATGATGTTGATTCAGATATTTATATTAATACCAATACTTCCAATATTTCCCATGTATCTGCTGACAATTTAGAACTGTATAGAACAGCACGGGTTTCTCCTCTCTCGCTAACTTACTACGGACTCTGCCTTGGGAATGGGAATTACAATGTTACGCTCCACTTTGCAGAGATTATTTTCACAAATGACAGTACTTTTAATAGCCTGGGGAAGCGTATATTTGATGTCTACATCCAGGTTACTGCACTTTTAAGTATATTTCTATGAAAAAAACGAAAGAAACAATCATTTCCCTCCTAACATTTTATCAATGAATATTGATTCTCTCTATTATTTGTCTGACATAGGGAGAGTTGGTTTTGAAAGATTTTAACATTGAAGATGAGGCTGGTGGTACTGGCATTCCTGTTGTAAAGACTTTTAAAGCTGCAATAACAAGTCACACATTAAAAATTCACTTTTACTGGGCTGGAAGAGGAACAACGGGCATACCATTGAGAGGATTTTATGGTCCTCTAATATCAGCCATATCAGTAGATCCTAGTATGTTATTGTAACTTCTTCATAGTTTATACATGCAACTTTTTTTAGTTGATTTACCCCTTTCCACTTCATTGATTTGCAAAATCTCTTCTTACACAGACTTTAAGCCTCCTAAACTTCATGGCAAAAAGACTCATGTCACGATTGTGGCTGGTACAGTGGCCACATCAGTATTCCTTGTACTTTTGGTGTTAGGTTTTATGTACAGGAAAGGTTGGCTTGGAGGAAAAATCTCTGTAGATAAAGGTATGACATTTTCCATCAAATTGTCAACCAAATTTGGACACTTTATTACAATTTTAACTTTTTGAGTCCACATTATTACAATTTGAACTCTTTGAGTACACATTATTACACTTTGAATTCTTTGAGTACATGTTTTTAGATACAATCTTAAGTACTAGTATAAAATCAGAAAATAAAAAATGTCACTGTTTTCTATAGTTTATAATCAAAAACTGTTTCTTAAAATCATATCAAACTCATTTTTGCATATAGGAAATATGGAGATGCAACACAACTTTTCCTGAGAATACTCTTGAATTGTCAATAACAATTTCGTCTCTCAGAATGTTTTCTTCAGAAAACTAGGATTAGTTTATTAGAGTCCAAGAAAAAATACAGCAGTGAAGTTTGAACTCAGGATTAGCGCTTCACTAAGATTTTGCTCTTTTCCCTGTGCGAAGCTGCAAGTCTCAGAAATCATAGAATTAGTAATATACAATGAAATTCTTGAAAGATTATAGTTCAGAAATTTAAATATCTCTCTGTTGACACTAATACTAAATTCTTTGCAGAGCTTCGAGGTCTGGATCTGAAAACAGGATTATACACTTTAAGACAGATTAAAGTTGCTACCAAGAATTTTGATGCAGCAAATAAACTCGGGGAAGGTGGTTTTGGTTCTGTTTACAAGGTAATCCTATGGTGCACCTCTTGTATAGGTTTTTCTAAACCATTTATCTATGTTCTTTAAGTTGCCACTTATATGATAAGATAAAAGGTTAATGCTTAAGAGTACTAAACTTCAAATAATTATTGGGTTCCTCTTAATCTCAATCAGGTGTGGACGAGCATACCATGTGTCCTAGAACTACTTGAAGTAAATGACAACCATGAATGTGTTTTCTTCTTTCACGTTAAATCCAGACACTACATAATATGCAAATTGGAGTAATTTTTAATGAGCTTTTTCAAAACAGGAACTTCTTCAAAAACTAATGACCTTGTAAAAGAAGAGAAAAACAATCCTAGAAGCACACAGGAATTTGCTGCTTAGAGTGACAATCTGCTTGAATGTCTAATGCTTGTGTACAATTTTGTGATTAGAATCCATTATTTTGTTATCATTAAGTCTTTAGTTAAGGAATCCCTTGATAATGCAGGGTGTACTATCTGATGGAACCTTAATTGCGGTGAAGCAGCTCTCGTCAAAATCTAAGCAAGGAAATCGTGAATTTGTAAATGAAATAGGCATGATATCTGCGCTGCAGCATCCGAATCTGGTAAAGCTATACGGATGTTGCGTTGAAGGAAATCAGTTATTGCTAATCTATGAGTACATGGAAAATAATTGTGTATCCCGTGCTCTTTTTGGTAAGCTTAGAACTTCCAATCATCTTTGCATGCCATCTTATCCTGGGCCAATCTTTAACTTCTTCCCAATTACTTAAAAATTGACTTGTCTTTGTCCCAACTCTTTACAGGAAAAAATGCAGCAAACAGATTGAAACTAGACTGGCCTACAAGGAGAAAGATTTGCATAGACATAGCTAGAGGTTTAGTATACCTCCATGAAGAGTCAAGAATAAAAATTGTGCATAGGGATATCAAGACAAGCAATGTCCTACTTGATAAGGATCTCAATGCTAAAATTTCTGATTTTGGCTTGGCAAAGCTCTATGAAGATGACCATTCTCACATCAGCACACGAGTTGCAGGAACCATGTAAGTTCTGTATGAATTTGAAAGACTTCTTTCTGTTTTCCAGTTTAATAACCTATGACCTTGTTCTTGTTTTGTGGATCAAACCTCTAGTTATGATCTAAATTCTCTGAAGTTCTAGACCTAAAACCAAATGCAGAGAGCTCTATAAACTTTTAGTATGTTACTCATAGTAGATGTGGTATAAATATCCTCCATCAGTGTCCTAAGCCCTTCCTCTTTTTCTGTCTGACTCGGTTACCCTTTTTTTTTTTTGGCGTGACATACATGCATGTCACAAAAGAGGAGCTAACATTTTACAACAATAAGCTAAATATTTCTAGTTTTCGAATTCTGCAGAGGTTACATGGCTCCAGAGTATGCAATGCGTGGTTACTTAACAAACAAAGCAGATGTTTATAGCTTTGGAGTTGTTGCATTAGAAATTGTCAGTGGAAAGAGCAATACCAACTACAGGCCAAATGAGGATTTTGTTAACCTTCTGGACTGGGTAATTAACTATGCTTTGTCTTTAAATGCTGTTACTAACTCAATCACAGTTTCTAAATTAATTGCAATGCATCTCTTGAGGGAATTGGTTTCATAACTACTTGGTTTTGGTTGCTTTCAGGCATTTGTTCTCCAAGAAAGAGGAAATTTGTTAGAACTGGCTGACCCTAAATTGGGGTCAGAATATTCATCAGAGGAGGCAGTGTTGATGCTTAAAGTGGCTCTCTTGTGCACCAATGCGTCCCCAACCCTCAGACCAACAATGTCTCAAGTGGTGAGCATGCTTGAAGGTCGAACTGCCATTCAAGACTTGGTCTCAGATTCTGGGTTGTCAGCCGTTGATTCAAAAAAGTCTAGAAATCTCATTTTCTGGCAAAATCCTAGCCAAACCCAGAGCTTGTCAACCAGTGGTCCTCGTACTGATTACTCAAATTCAAATATAGAAACAGAAGAAAGTAGTCCAACTCAATATCACCATGCTACTGATTACTCAAATTCAAATAAAGAAACAGAAGAAACTAGTTCAATTCAATATCACCATCTCTCTGACAATGGAAAGACACAGGTTTCTTCATAATGTGTATATTGTTTCTATGTATTTTATGAAATTAATAAAATGGTTTTTTAAATTAAATTTCTATGTGCGAAACTGAACAAGATGGGACAAGACATGTATGAGCCAATTAATTTCAGCAACTTATTGATGGTATAACTTAGGAATAGTTTCCTTTAAACCTTTTTGTTATTTCTTTTTCTAATTTTTATTTGATTTTGATGATTTAAGTGTTGGTGATTTTTTCTATCTAATACTTCCTAAAATATTTTGAAGGTATTGCTTCTATTTTTAGATAATGTCAAGAGTTATAAATTTTATATAAATTAATGTAATATGAAATGAATAAAAAACTTAAAAATAAAATAATAGAATACTTGATAATATAAAGAATAAATAAATAATATTTATATTTACAATAAAAAAATTAAAAATAAAATAATAGAAAGAATAAATAAATAATATTTATATTAAATTTTTTGTACAATGAAGATAGGGGCAATTTCGTCTATTAATTGTAATTTGGCTAACATGGTAAAGATTATTTTATATTAAATTTAACCCCTCTGCTCCGATTGTAGCAAGCATTTGCACCAAAATCCTTTAATAGTTACTTGAACCGAACCAGACCGGACGGTGGGTGGCTTCGCTGTAAACTCTCTCTCTCTCTCTCATCACCTGCTTGATTTGGATCTACTTTTCATTTCAGGTCCGGATCTCTCGAAAATCTCAGTTAAATAAAATTTAGGAGTTAGAAGCTTCTTATTCTCTGCAGATAACGGTAGAAAAATGGCGGCAATCTCAGTTCACCAGTTCGCTCAGTGCATCACTTGCCATGCTTGGAGTCCTGATCACTCTAGTAAATTATTTTTATTATTGTTTTTGTTTTTATCTAATATTAGATTTGGTCAACTTTATTTCGAAATGCATATAATTGCACATAGTTTTTTGTTTCTCAAATTTCTTCAGTATTAATGTTTATTTGTTTAATCTGTGTCGTAGTGGTAGCATTTTGCCCAAATAATAACGAAGTTCACATCTATAAACAGTTCCAAGACAAGTGGGAGAAGTTGCATGTTCTTCAAAAGGTATTAGCATTAAACGTCTCGTGCACTGTAAATTAGCACTGCCTCTGTGATTAAATTACTTTAATTTACAAGTAATTGAATTAGAGTTTCTAAACTTTCAATAAAACAAATATATGGATGTGGTAATTGCTTCATGCCCTGTGCATTACATTTAAATATACGCGTCAAATATTCTGCATTAATGTATACTCAAATAATTTATTAATGTTTTTGTTACTTCTTCTATGTTTTTGAAGTAATGTCATGGTTGATAATTTTTCTTTCTGGTAAAGTCTGGATTAGTTTAATCTCGGTATATTTTATCTATATTTCTTGGCTTTATCTGTTCATTTGTGTGACAGCATGACCAAATTGTTTCTGGGATAGACTGGAGTGCAAGTTCAAACAGAATTGTGACTGTGTCTCATGATCGGAATTCGTAAGTAACTGTGCTATTTGAGATACTTTTGCTGCTGTTTTTATGTAGTAGTTACACAAGGAGAGAAGACATCATGGCATTAGTTTTTCATTTATGTTTCACTCTCTTGTCTTACTCTTAGGCAAACACATGTACACAATCACTAATTTCTTTTTCCTCCAATGATTCTGGCTCCTTATCTATTTTTCTTGTCCTGTTATCTTCTCCTCACCTGTTGTTGTTCTATTTTGCTTACCACTAAATTTATGTTTTCTCTTCAGATATGTCTGGAACCATGAAGGACCAGATTGGGTACCGACTCTTGTTATCCTTCGGCTAAATCGTGCTGCACTGTGTGTTCAGTGGAGTCCCAAAGGTACTTTAACCCTATTTCTTACTTTAAGTATTGTTTTCATCTATTTTTGCCCATCATCTCTTTTCTTGCCCAAGTGGTGTGAAAGACATAAAATGAAGAAGTCAACATCCAATTAAGTTTATAGCACCAAAATGAAAAACATAATCGTTGGGAAAGAAATATACAGATTTTGGCATGTGGTCCTAGTTGTTTTTCTGAAGGCACACCTTGATGCATATTAGTAACTTTACACTCGCGTTGAGACCATGTGATGCAGGTTGACATTAGAGCATCCCTGAAAGGTTGATTGTGATGTTGCTAGTAGTTACTTTGCTTAATAGTTAAGTACAATTCTCATGGTTTTCCATGTGTTTTTCTTTTTAATGCTTTAACGTATATGTTCCATTAAATACGAATTCTAAGCCTGACTTATCTGTGCTTACTTAGTTTAGTTACCCATGCCTTGGCTATAGGAACGACTGGCGTTAACATAGTTATTTTGGTTGCTAGAACTTGTTTCCATATCCAGTGTATTTAAATTTATGTTTCATTTTGTAGAAAATGTGACTGTAATCTTAAATTTTATTGACTCCTCTGTGGCAGTTGATTATAATGATTTAACTGGTCTCCCTCTCTCTCACTGTCTCTCAGAAAACAAGTTTGCTGTTGGAAGTGGTGCTAAAACTGTTTGTATATGTTACTATGAGCAAGAGAATAACTGGTAATCAACCTTTACTCTGCAACTTCTCTCCTTACTATTTTTCTTATGCTGGCATGAGGTTGACTGTTTCTATATTTTGCATACTGTATGAGAACTTCTGTGCATGAAGGAATTACCTCAGCTTAGAAATGAATGAACTTTTTTTAGGAAATTTAGTATGCAGTATAGTGCCTTTAATAGTTCATAGTTTCTTCTCTTGCCATTTTGGCTGTCCCTGTTTAATAATTGGAACTATCTTAATCTAATATAAGTAGTTCTTTCGTTTGTGGTAAGGTTGATAACGTGCATTGCTTATTTTTCTCCAGGTGGGTCAGTAAACTTATCAGGAAAAGACATGATTCATCTGTGACAAGTGTTGCTTGGCATCCTAATAATGTTCGTATTCCTACTTTATTGCTCTCCACTTTTTGTTGAGCATTTGTAAACTAGTTGAATGTGCATATAAATTTATTATTCAAAGTTATGGTTTGAATGTGATCTTATGTTAAATTGGTGCGGATAGTGTCAAAGGTCAAAACTTTTCTACTCAAACAAATGAATCCACTTCTTATATGGATTAGGGGTTTGATAGAACAGTTTTAACTAATCAGTATGAGTAATTAGTTGTAGAGGTTACTTTTTGAATGAGTATATGGGCTTTGATGGTGTGAAATTAGTTATCTTACGTGTAAGTAGGCACTGAATATTAGATGGCATAATAGTACATGTTGCAGTTAGTACATTTTCTGACTAAAGTGATTAGAAACTCTGTGGTGATTTAAAAATGAACAGAAGAAAGGATGTCTACATTACCATGATTTGAGTTTGGTCATGAATAGGATTAGTATACACTTCTGAATTTTTAAACAATTTTTGTGTGATTACAACTTTTTCCCTATTTTTGCCATGTTTCTTTTATTTATGTATTATTTTTTTAACGTGTTTAATTGATATTTTGATGTTACGTTATTAGATTAGTTACTTTGCTAGTTGATGGCTGTTAACGTTTGAAATGTCTAGGCAGAGCTCAATTGTGTCTCAATGGCTCCTATGTTTTATTGGTACAGATTCTTCTTGCAACAACATCCACAGATGGGAAATGCCGAGTTTTTTCCACCTTTATTAAAGGTGTTGATATAAGGTATGTTGAATGAAATTACAACATTTAATATTCTATTCCTTCCGATCCCTACCCCTTATTATATGAGCACAAGATCATTAAGGTTTTTCCTATGCTTTATTCAGGGATTCGAAAGCGGGCACTTCTTCAGATTCAAAATTTGGAGAGGTTGAATATCTGTTCCTTTTCCCTTTGCAGGAATAACTAATTTTGGTGGAAGAATGGGTTAGGCAAAGTTTCTTCAAAAAATGCTTGTTTTTCTTCAGATATAAACAAACAGGAAAGTAAAGAGAACATAGGGCTTGTTAAAGGCTAATTCTGTTGATTTTGACATTTGATCAAATTTTATTACTTAAAATTTCCCGGAAAAAATACTAGTTTTTGGTGTTAAAGTTCTAATGTAGCCTGACCTTTTTTGGCCAAGAAATAAAATTGCAAAATCAGTAACAGAGAGGATCTGATTTCATAGTTATTTTAATGTTTCAGGCACTCAGTTGTGATTTTAATCTGCAATTTGCTTAGATGCTATTTTCCACTTTGGCATG
>JANKKB010027284.1:0-10441 GCA_026225775.1 Bursera palmeri | reverse complement strand
ACAATAGATATGGAATGCATCCGGCTGGTGTTCTTATAAATCACACAAATAAAACTAAGATAATAAAATCAATTGAGTTGATGAGTCTAGCGAAATTGAGTTTCTCATGTTATTAGATAGTTTATTGTCATTCAAATCACATAAAGTTTATTTTATGTATCATGCAATTTTGGTCACCCCAATTTTAGCTATGAGAATCCATAAGCAAATCAGTCCGCGACTCAAAACCACCAAAGTTATTAGCAATATGAGCAGCTATACCCTCATAGACAACAACTAGACCAAACTTGTTGTTCAGGTATGTCTCTAGAAGATCTTGTTAAGTTTATTGCCACTCCTACTTTACAATTTCAATAGGTGAGACGGACTGGTATCCAAAGTTTGAACAATCAGATGGGTCAGATGGCATCTACGATTAGCCGGTTAGAAGCACAGAGTTTAGGTAAATTGCCTTCCCAGACCGTTCTGAATCTGAGAGAAAATGTAAGTGCAATTACATTGAGAAGTGGTAAGGAGGTTAAGAGTTTAGTGAAGGAAACACATGCACCAGTGAAGCAAGAAAAAGAGAAATACATTATTGACAACAAGATCTTTCCTGATGATGATGGAGACCTAAGCATAACTTTCCTCCTCTTTCTGATTATAAACTGGTACCTCCTTTTCTACAGGCTTTAGCAAAATCTAGGAAGGATGAGCAGAATAGAGATTTGTTTGAAACCTTTCGTAGATATGAGGTAAACATGCCAGTTTTAGATGCCATTAAACAAGTACCTCTTTATGCTAAATACCTAAAAGAATTGTGTACCCTTAATAAGAAACAGAGACTTAAAGGGAATGAGATAATAAGTTTAGGGGAGAATGCTTCAGCTATTTTGCAAAGAAAGCTACCACGCAAATGTAACGATCTAGGTAGTTTTACCATCCCATGCAAAATAGACAACATAAGTGTTGACAACGCCATGCTAGATTTAGGTGCATTGATAAATATAATGCCTTCATCTGTTTATGCATCTCTAAATCTAAGACCATTAAAAGAAATTGGTTTTATTCTACAACTTGCTGACACATCTAATGCCCATCCGAAAGGAATTTTGGAAGATATTTTTGTGCAGGTTGATCATATGGTATTCCCAATTGATTTCTATGTGCTAGACATGGAGGGCTCGATTTCATCCCATCAAGCATCCATACGTCTGGGGAGACCATTTATGAGGACGTCACACACCAAACTTGATGTTTTTACATAAAAGTTGACTATGGAGTTTGACGATGATGTGGTCCAATTCAACATCTTTGAACCCGAGAAAGAAGATGAAGTTAAGGAAAATCTGACCCTATGGTAAAGAGGTGCCAAGTTCCATGTTGATGGTGGTGGATGAATACAGGTGTCATCAGTCAAGCTGAGGAGTATAAAGCAAGCGCTTTTTGGGAGGCAACCCAATTATTTTATTTTATTTTTTTATGTTCATTTATTTATTCTAGTTTTTCTTTGTTTTTGTCTATTTCAATTTTTAAATTTTGTTAGTCATCAACAGAGCGTTACACTTATGTGTTTTGTTCATAATCGGTAGCCAAGTCAGAGGCTCAAAGCTACGGCATTCGCATTTCACCGTCGTAGCACCATATTGGTATATAAATTATGCTGAAGTCAGTAGCTCAGCGCTGCGGCTAAACATCACCAGCATCGCAGCGCTCCCGCGTAATGCAAAATTGGCCCAAGTAAGTGTTTGAGCGCGGCAGCCTCCAGAATTCAGTGCCGTAGTGCAAATTCGAATTTCAAATTACTGAGGAGCTGGACTTTGATGACGATGATGACTAACTGTTTTATTTGTTTTATCTATTTTTAGTTTCTTTTATTTTATCATACTTATGTTTAGTTTTATTTTAGTTTCTTTGTTTTCTTTTTTGTTTTGTACAATGAGGACATTGCACGGTTTGGTAAGAGGGGTAACAAGCCCTCATGAGTTTTGTTGTCATTTTTATTTTATTTTATTGCTTTACATTTACTTTAGTTGAATAAATGTACTCTATTTGTTTTATTTCAATTCCTTTTATTCTCACATATTCTTTCAATTTTATAGAAGATATTTCAACAATCTGTGAAATAGGCATTTTCACCTCTAGTTTTGTCAAAGGCTAAGTGTGGGGGTATATTGTATGATCCCGAAAGCAAGCAGAAGCATGGACCTTAGAATACTTCTAGTGCTGACTCAAAGGAGAGTAAGTGAAATGATATAATTCAGGGAGTTTTGCTTTTCTTTTATTTAATGTTTTTAATTCTTTTAATTTTTAGTAAATTTAGGATAATCGTTTTAGCTAGGAGTTTGCTTTGAATAAAGTTTTCTTAATCGCTAAAGTCTTTTGTTTTGCGTTGTTTGAACCAGTTTATGACACATGATGAGCTTTTGATTTAAGTGATTTAGGAAATTTAGAATTCTAAGACTAGGGTTGTTGATTTTTCAAGTATAATGTGATAAGAATTGCTAATGACTATAATACTTCAACTTCATACGCACTACATGCAATTGAAAGAAATATTTTGTTGATAGAGAAAGTTTATATGATTAGTGCAGTCTAGATATTTAGTAACTCTAGAACTTATTTGAATGGATCTTGAGGCGAAATCCTAGGAGACATACAACATAGGAAATGATTTAAGGCCATCTTTGAATCGTTTGAGCCTTTCTAGCCAACTCTAAAGTTCATATTGCCCCTTTTTCATCCAAACCTTTTAACTATTAAAGTATGATGAATATGAGCATGATGATTGTCTGAATGAAAGAAAATAAAAGTTGAAGGAGTTATCTTGTAGACCCTCTATCTGATTTTATATTCTTAAAAAAAATGTGGCAGTTATCGTAGTGGTAAGGTCATTTGGATGAATGTATGGTTAGGCGTACGGTTCATCTGATTGATTCCCCATTATAACTCTGTAATTAAAAAAAATAAAAATAAAAAGAGAGAAAAAGGGTCAGGTACTTTAAATTGTTTGACAAGAAGGGTAGAAAGAAAAGCTGACTTGTAGAAATCTTTTGAGCTTTTAAACACATATCAAACCTATACATTACAAGCCAAAAAAAAGTTCTTTTTAATCCTATGTTATATGTTGTCCTACATTAGTGGAGAGAAACGAGAAAAATAGGCCTATGGAGCATTGAATTCAAGACATAACTACTGTATAAATTGATCTGATTGACAGAGTTCTTTGAAATTGCATAACACACACACAAAAAGTATTATAGAAAGCGGTAATTTTTTTCTTGAATTACAAGGAGAAATAATTTGATCATATGCTCATGTTCTTTGTTTCCTGCTTACTCTTTTCTCTGATGTTGTTTGGTTCAAGATATCTACTCATGTTCTGTCTAGACTTAGGTTTACTCTAGGACGAGTAAAGGGTTAAGTGTGGGGGTATTTGATAGGTTGATTTTATCATCGATTTTAATACCTTTATTCTTAACAATTGATGCATTCTTGAAGCTTTCTAATGGGATTTATGTTAATATTGCAGAAAAGAAAAGAATTCCTAGAGATTGTGTAATTTAAGTCAAAAAAAGAGAAAACCAGAACAAGTTAGCAAAAGTTGAAGGCGGAAGTCTTAAGCACTGCAGCGGTTTTGCGAGTTCATGAGAAGTCGATTCCAGTAGCTGAGCGCTACCTCAAATACATTGAGCACTGCGGCACCATTGCAGATGAATTTCACGTATCAAAGTCAAAGACTGAGCGATACAGCGCTTGATTCTTTAATGCCGTGGCATTGGCCCGATTTTCCTTAGCCGACTTTATGTTTTTAGAGGGAAAAGGACAAGTTTGTCCTTACTTTTTTTACCTAACTTATAGAAACATATTTAAAGGCCTTTAGAAAGAATAGAAAAGAGAGCCGTCAAGAGGAGATCAAAGCAACTTTAGAGAGCAGAGCCAGGATTGGAGATCACCTTCTTAGAGCCTTGATGGACTTCTTGATGGGTTCTATCTTTATTTTTATTTTGTTTTGTTTGATCATGAGCAACTAATTTCTATGTGATTGAGAGAAACTTTATGTAATTAGACGATGATTGGTTAAAAGGATGACTATGGATTATGGTGTTTATTCTAGAATTACTTGTTTGGTTGATTAGGTGCACAACTAAGAGATCAAATTAGAGAATTCATTGTTAATCTATAAACCTAATAGGCAAACGTTGGGAGTTCTAGGTATTAGTAACAATTTACAGTGTTTACTGCAAAGTAATTCATAGTCTCAGGTTAAAGGTTCACGCTTGAAAGATCTTGCTTGATTCAGTTAACCTTATAGGTGCTTTACATTTATTGAATTAAATTTAGTTAAGCTTTCTTCTAGGTTTTTCAATAAATAGGGTTAATTAATAATGGTTCTTTTAATTAACTAGGAATGATAGGTAGATGCATTACAATAGATATGGAATGCATCAGGCTGGTGTTCTTGTAAATCACACAAATATAATTAGATAATGAAATTAGTTGAGTTCATGAGTCTAGCAAACTAAAGTCTTCTTTTAATCACCTTTGTCTCATTGTTTACTATCATTTTATTTAATTGCATTCATAGTTTAATTAATTTTCGATTTGTCATTATTCCCCTTTACTATTGAAAATTTAGGTTTTAAAAAGGGGAATTTACTCTGACCCCCCAATTAGATTTCAAGAAAACACTTAACTCCACACTTTTACTAAACTAACACTTATCTCCCAAAAAATTAACACTGTTTTTTCAAAACTAACACTTACCCCCCAAATATTTAGGGGGTAAGTGTTAGTTTTTAGGGGTTTTTGGGGGGTAAATGTGAGTTTAGTAAAAATATGGGGTTAAGTGTTTTCTTCAAATTTAATTGGGGGGTTATATAATTTTCCCGTTTTAAAAATTAATACTTAAGTTTTAGTCAAGAGAATCATAAACCAGTTTCTGTGGGATTCAACCTTAGGAGATAAGTAAGATTTTTATTTCGGGTGATTGTTTTGGTTACGCCATAAGTCCAGCGATGGTCCCCAATCGACCGTCCGAGGCCTACATCATCGGAAAAAGGCATGAGACTTTCGGCTTCCCTGTCATTGATCTGCCCTATCCGACCTTCACCATTGATCGGGATCAACTAAGCGCGGCGAGACGATCACTGTGGTAGTCATTGCTCGTCATTCCCGATTGCCGATCGACTTTTTCGATGAGAGAACGTAAATCACAATACTTATGGATAATTACTGTCGACCCCCTTAGCTTGTAGACTTGACAGTTCATATCTTTTCATTAAACCCTGCTACTTTGGACCTTGGCAGATACACCCCTACCATGTGTGTTGATATAAAGACCCCCAAAGGTTTTCAGGTTAGCAGTTTTACCCCTACTTGCTTAATTTATTAACCCCTATTAGTTTGTAAGTTTACAATAGCAACCCTACAGTGTAACATATCAGCTTAACCCTGGTTCCGATTTTGCATGTATATGACCCCTTGACCCTAAGGATTCAATCGAGACATTGAGATAGACAGGATTCAGGATACGAATGAGAAAAAGAGTGAGAGATAGAGAGACCCAGGGGCTCAGTAGCTCGTTTATCAATGGAGGGATTTCTATGTGTACATTTCCATTCATTTTAAATGAATGTGGATTGGGTGCTTGCGATATGTATGTTTATTGATGTTATGTGTGATTATGTGATGTGTATATGGTGTTTGATTGGGGTATTACGTATGTGGGTAGTATGCATATGATCTAGGAGTTGAGATGGGAGTCTGGCATGGGAATATTGTATGTATGTGTGATTGTGTGTGATGGGACGGTTGGGACATGGGAAACATGTGTGACTATGTGTCTAATTGGATGGTCGAGACACGGAGGATACGTGTGCGACCATGTGTGGCAGACGGATATGGCACAGATGGTATGTAGGGGTATGCACTTAATGAGACATGGGTGATACACGTGCTCGTACGAGATAGCTGAGACACTGGAAGTGTGCGTGTAATTGTACATGATAGAATAGATAAGATATGGTAGAGTGTGAGTGGTTCGATTGGTAGGACGGTTGAGATACGGACGATACATGTATATCAGTAGGTGATGAAATGAATGAGATATGAGTGAGATGTGTATGATGGTGGCCATGTGGACAAGAGTTAAGTGAGAGAATAATCATACATCGGATATGTATGTTGGATCATGAATGGGTCAGGTACAGTATGCGGGACCTAAGAGGAACATGAATTTGGGAATGAACAAACAGATGTGTGGGGGTTGACACGTGTATAATGAGTAGCGGGGTCAGGTGTACGAACCCCGAATTGACCTAGTTGATACACAGGAATCTAAGGGGACTATAGATGCCATTTAGGACTAACCAACTGAAACGTGGTGTCCAGTGATTCAGGGATGGCCTTGCCTTGTGAGCAAATCTTTGTGTGATAGGAATAGCCTTGCTATTCATGAGTAGGATTCCAATTTGATAGGGATTGCCATGCTTTGTGTGCAGGATCCCGGTGTAATTGAAATGTATGTGATATGTATGTTGTTAGGCTTTAGGCGGGCTCGACTAATCTGGGATTTAAGGAAAACACTAGAGTATTCTGATATATTGACAGTGTTTAGGTGTTATATTTCCGGCACCATCATCATCTCCATCACCATCATCAACTCTATGCTCCACCCATGGTCCGACCCATGCGTGCCTATCCGATCCAAGCAAGCCTTCCCAACACATCCGAATGGGGTATTTTGATCATAGCTCAACCGTGGGATGCAATGTAATCCAAGTAGTCCAAACTTAAAGTTGGATTGCATCGCCTCCCAAAGGGTTGAGTTCCATGTTTTGATGTTGTTATTTTGTTGTATTTGCTTTAAAATGTATGTATAAGTGAATTAGAATGCTTTTGGGAACTTTTGGGTGCTTTTTGACTTACCCAGATTTTGCATATTTTCGTGCAAGTCAGTGGCTAACCGCCGCTGCGCTTACTTCCAATCGCCGCAGCGCTCAGCTTCTGACTTGTGCGTACTGTTCCTATGGTCATCGAGCGCTGCGACTTCCATTTTAACCGCCATGGCGCCCACCTGAAGACATAACAAGGCTAGAGACAGTGGCTGAGCGCAGCAGTGCTACACACAAGCCGCCACGGCGCTCACCCGCGGGCATGACTTTTCTTTCCTTGTCTTTTTCTGTCCCAATTTGTTATGTAAAGGGCATTTTAGACTTTTTACACGCATTGTAAGGCCTCTTGATTCATATAAGGGCCATTTTCTTTGTAAACAACAATTATTGAAGAAATAGATGAATGAGTTTATACTCTTGGAGAATTTTCTCTCAAATCCAACCCTTTATCCAATCCCTGCCTTGATTGGTGGTGGAATTTGATCCAAGTTGGTGGCACTGTGCCTTTATGCTTGTGATCCCTTCTTGGCTATCTATCCCTTGTAAGTTTTCCTTTTTCTTGGTTGCTTATATTGTTGTTGAAGTGGAAGTAGTGTTGGAGATTGTGGAGTTGAATGTGTGTGTTGTTTGAAGTACTCTTGAAGTGATATTGTAGTATGTTATTAGGGAGGTTGCTAGCATCATTTTAGTCCAAATTTTAGGGCATTTGAGTAGTGATTGTGGTTGGGCCGAATTTCATGTTGGGTGAGTGAGGGTTACATATTTTGGGATCCAATTACAGCCCAAAATATAACATTAGGCCTTGTGGTGACCAGTAGATCGGAGCCCAAGGAAAACACTACAGTTATAATTTCAGTGTTAGGCCTTGTGATGGCTAGTCACTCTGGGGTCCAAGGAAAACACTAGATAACAATTTTGTATGCATATATGTGACTGTTATGGTCGAGATGTATGGTTACGTCGCATGTGTTGTAATGGTTATGGTAGGATAGAGAAAATCTTCGGTAGTCAATTCGTTTGTATATGAGTGATGAGTAAATGAAATGTTTAGATGTGTTGTGAGAAATGGAATGGTTATTTGTGACGTGTGGATTGTTTGATGATGCATTGTGTTTAAAATGTTATAGAACTGTGTAGTTATAAAAATTCCTATTGGGTTGTATTGCTTATTCCTTCCTCCACAGGTACCCGAGGTTAGGAGTATAGCGTTGATGATTCGAAGCTCACATAGAGGATCTCAGACAATTTTCAGGTTATGTCTGGGTAAAGTGAGTCAGTTTTTATTTTATTGAAAAATTTTGTAACTCGTGATTTTCGGTATAAATGTTTTGATTAAAACGTTTTATTTGATTTCATTTATTTTTATTTTACTTATTTATTAATTGGCCCTCGAGATTCTTGTATAAGGGTTACGGGATGCCACAAAAAATATGCCTTAACATCCCTTAAATATCTTAACTGTTGTTTATCAACCATTGGTTTGAATATGAGGATAATTACTTAACACCCGTAAGATTTTTCTATTGCACCTTAATTTTTTTCTAATGTTAAGTACTTTAATAAATGACAATTAGTTATCTGTTAAAAGGCTAAAATAACCTTAATCACTTTTCTTAATTATATGTTAAGATTTAGAAAATTGTATATATTAACTCATCGGAACTGCAATTGGTAGAACAATGTTGAGGCTAGAGGGGGCTTTTCGGGAGATTCTTTTTTTGTATATATATATATATATATATATAGTTTAGTTTAAGAACTAATCATTTCTTCTAAAAACTATGAAATTTCTGTTAATCTTTTAGGATCTACGTGAGTATATACTCTTAATAAATTATTCAATTAATATATACTTACGAGATTTAAAATTGATTCAAATAAAAACATAATTAACTTAAAATAATTGGCATGTTTTTGTTTTCTCCTATACGTTATAAAACTTAATTACGACTATTGTTTTCTCCTCTTTTGATAAACGTTAAAAAAATTATAATATATCTCTAATGAGATATAAATAAAGTGGGGACCGAAAATTAATTTTCTTGTAAACCAACAACCAGCTGGTCATTAACAAAAATGGCATTGGATATGTGCTTTATTAGTTTTAGATGAAAGATCCGATCCAATATAAACACAATATTACACATATAAGTTTTGTATACAAACTAATATGAATTATTTATTTATTATTTTATTAAACTTTTTATCATCTGATTTTTTTTTCTCTTCCATTCATCTCATACTATTTTTCTAGTGCAATATTTGATGAATGAGATGAATAAAAGAATAAAAAATAATAATAAATAAGTAATGTCATATCAATTGTATATTCACACATGTTTTATTTTTATTCTAACACAAACTGTGATCGATATATAGACCACGTATTGGCCTGATTATAATTATCCATATGTAACATAATTTTGTTAAGGAGGACCACTGCTTTTAGTCCCCCACAAATAAATGGAAAAATTGTATGGTGCGCACTGCATTCGTAATTATGGATGAAAGAAACTGAAATTAATGCTAAAATGGAAAACACTGATGATATATAGCTCGTAGTTTTTTCTATCTGTCACATGATATAGAAAACATGACTTTAAGAAGGTAGATGGGCGAGGAGAACTGTTATTTTGGTAGTTGAGAGAAGACAACAAAATTGAGAAGCGGCAAACTGATAAATGAAGGAGAGAAAATTGAGTTAATTTTTATAGAGCTGGAACTCTCTACACACCAAATATGTTATAAGCACCTCAATTCTTAGGGGTTGTTTCTCTTTTGATCTCAAGACTGAATTTAATTGATTTTGAGTATTCAAACATTTTAACGTGTTTAATTAAATGATAAAATTTGGAGAATCCTTGATGAATGTTAATAATTAATCTTTTTATATATAATTTTTAGTATAATATATATAAAATATATGTAAAATATAGTTTTACAAATGGAGAGGCAGGCTTGCTTAATTAAGTAGAATTTGTGGGTATGGAGGGGAAGGCTTGCTTCATTACTAGCAGACTCAATAATTTATGTTTTCTTAATTGGACACTTTACAGGTGAACAGGGATCAGTTGGTTTGCAGCAACCCAATAACAAGAATTCAAAAGATGAATTTGTGGGCCTGCGCACAGGTGATGTGATACCTGTGCCTCTTGGATCAGTGTCTTGGTGGCTCAATAATGGAACTTCTGATGTGGTTATTGTATTCATGGGTATCTAGCGCCTAACGTTCCTGGTGAATTCACCTACTTCGTGTTAACTGGAGTTCTAGGTACATTGGGAATTTGGGAGGTTTCTCCACCTAATTCACTAGTAGCATTGTTAACATTTGCCCGGTGACCGGTGTTTGTGTTGAGAAAGCTGGTTTAGCAACTTCACTTACATGGACCAGCTTTCCTTTTCTTGAAGAAGTTGGGCTAAGTTGCAGTCTTGCAAAGCTTGAACCCATGCTTTCAACAATGGTCACTGCCGATTCCTCGGTTAAGGTATTTGATAGGGATAAAATCATACATTTTTATTCTCCTTATATTTAGTCTTTTAAGGCATGTTTTACATCATTTGAGGTT
>JANKKB010027282.1:0-10437 GCA_026225775.1 Bursera palmeri | reverse complement strand
TCCCGCCTCTCACCGCTAGGCCACAACTCACCTAAGATATAATTTTGTCAAAATATTTATTTATTGTATAACAAAACCCAACCCGACCTGGAAAGTCAACGGAGTTTGACTACCCGAAACCCGACCCGACGGGTTCATTTTTGTCATAATTGGGTCATATTTTTCCGACCCGTCGGGTTTCAAGTCAACGTTGGGTTGGGCGAAACCCGACCCGTGCCCACCCCTAATTGAAACTTGGGAAGGTATGCGTTGATTCATGGAGGTGGACCAGGTGGGTGTTTCGTTGCTTTGTAGAGGGGTCGAATTGGTGAAGAAGGAAACACTGTAATTGTTGAGGGGTTGAAAGGATAATTAAAGCTCAAAGCTACAACTAATTGATTGAGGAAATGGACGTAAAACTTTAAAAAATAGGGTATTTAGTTTAAAGGGGCATTATCATTTATACCATTGAAGTTTAGTGAGAGTTTAATGCATTATCAAACATTTCAAAAATCATGAAAAACACCTCCTATTGTTAACTTAGTCAAGTTAACTGTTACTTTTTTAGGAGAAAATTTTATATAACCACCCAACTAATTGTTGAAATTTAGTCTAACATCTCCTTGAATGAAAAAGTAAAACCCTTGATTGATAAAATATTTATTTTACCTTGATATTTAATTAAAAATATATTTAACAACTGTTTTTAAATATTAATGAATTTTTTTAAAAACCTTACCAAGATTTTTTATTATTCTTTTATAGAAATATATTTTTCTTGAAAATATTTATTATTATTTTTTTTTGGTAGAAACTCTTTTCACATTATCTATAGATTTCATCCAAATACTTACTCTAGATAACATCAAACAATCTCAATTATTTACAGATTTGATTCAACAAACAAACTTATCTTTGGCTAACATCAAATTCATCTCAAGTTATATACAAATTTAATCTAACTGCCTCCAGATAATATCAAACAATAAGTAAAATCATTTTTATTAATCAAATAAATTAATCCCAAATTCTAATGTATTTATTTTTATTTCATTTTTCTGTTTGTGACATTATTGGTAGGTATTTTGTACTATGAATAAAATATTTGTAAAATGATAGGGACCAGGTCCAGTTTATAATAAAGAAAGGAGATACAATAAATAGAAGAGAAAAAAGGAAAATAATAGAATAAAAAAGAAGGAAACTTCGACGAAGTATAAGGGGAAAATAAGCTTTATTTCGAATATCAATAATTAATAATCAAACTAAAAATAAAAGAACTAAAAAAGCTTATTTATAGTACTCAAAACCTACTTTGAATAGGAAATAGTTTTTTTTTTTCCGTTAGGAAATATTTTTTTTTTTTTCGTTAGGAAATAAAAATCCAATTTTAAAACAATTAAAGGTCATTTTAGTTTGCGCTCCAGAATTGGAATTAGAATGGTTATTCATTCCTCTTGTTTAGTTCGGAATCTAAATCTAATTCATTTGAAACTGTTTGGATTATAGAGATTTGGAATCAAAATCAATATCAAAATTTTAAATTATTCTCTTATAAAAATGTATAAAACAAATAATAATAAAAGGTACTATTTGTCATTATTATAATAAAATATGAATTTTTAGCTTTCTTACACTTTATTTGCAAAGGCCGCCCCCTTAAAAAAAAAATAAATTATAATTTTTCATAATTTCTTTAATATTTTCTAATCATTAGATAATTGGATAAATGTTTCTGTCTATTGTGTTCGATATCTTGATTATTTATTTATTTTATGATAGAATTATTGAGCTCTATAACTTTAAAGCTAAATAGTTATATCATCTAAATTATTTTAAAAAAATATTATTTTTTTTAAAAGATTTATTTAACTTTAGATATTATAGATGAAAAAAGTATAAATTTTATATTATGTATTTAAGATTTTGTTTAAATTTTATTGTGCATTAAATGCCATGATGATGAGCTTTTGAAGTTAATAGTAATAGAAATTATTATCATAAGATGATCATATGAGTAAGTTTGAAAGTGAAAATGATAAAAGAAATGGGAGAACTCACACAACTGCAGATCATGTTCAAGTAAAACAAATATTATGTATTTAGGATTTATAATGAAAATAAATGTATTTGAGATGCAAATTAAGATGAATATGGGAGAGAGTTTGTCGTGACATAATAGCATGTGATTTTTTTCTTCAGATATGAAATTATGAAAGTATGATTTTTATTTTGTTTCTGATCAGAAATCAAAATCGATTAATGAGAGATAGAGAATGATTAGTTTCCTTTCCTGAGGTAATGAAATTTTTATTCCAATCTTATTTTTTTTTTTCAACCAAACAACAGAAATAAAAATACTCCATTCTAATTTCTGGGTGCATTTTTACCGAACCAAATGTCCCTAAGTAATAACAAAAACAAATCCTTGTCTTTCTTAGCTAACCATTTGCCATGGTTTTTTTTTCTTTATTTATTTGATGAGTTTTATTAATAAAGATAACTTAATTTGCTTATTGTTTGATATTATTTGAAGATAAGTTTGTTTGTTGAATGAAGTGTATAAATACATTGAGATGAGTTCCATGTTAACTAGAGAATATATATTTGTTAGATAAAATATGAAGATAATTTGATATCAGTTTGATGTTATATGGAGATAAGTTTATTTGTTGGATGAAATTTGTAGATAAATTAGATGAGTTTAAAGAAAATATATTATAGAAAAGAAAAGTAAAAAGTCTTTATATTTTTTTTAAGAAAATTCATTAATATTTGAAAATTTTATTAGATAAAATTAGATGCTCTAATTTTGTTTTACTTTAGTTAATCATTTCAACTAACTAAATATTCTTCATTTTCATGAAATTTTTGTTGAACTGATTTTTTTAGTTAAAAAAAAATTTAGATGTTGATTAGCATATTAGATTTGTTATGATAAAAACAGTGGGTGTAGAGAATAAAAAAGATACTTAAAACTTAGTTAGATTTATATATACTTAATTATAAATTAATTTAGGTATAATTTTGTAATAAAAAATAGGTAATACAAATAATCTTAACCTACAAAACTTAGAAAACCCAAGCAGCCAGATCCATACCCGAGGGTTAAGCCCAGTAGCCCAATCCAATACACATTTTAAAGTAAAGGCAAGTGGAAAATCACCTTAAACCCTCCCAAAAATTTCAAAACTAAAATTCAGATCCATTTCCCGCCCAATCCCCAAACTCTTCATTTTCAAAACTCAAAACTCTTGACACGAAGAGTACAAAACTTCAAAATCACTCCAGATCCAAAAATTAATTTCTTCCCATTTCTAATTTATTTGCCAAAATACCCATGTCTTCTTTGCCAGCTCACCGGCATCTAGACCGCGGCGGCGGTGGAACAAAAACCCTAACCCCAAATTCAGTCCCCAACAAGAACTCTAATTCAGCCCTCAAAAAATCATCTTCCGGAAAGGAAAACTCCAGGCCCGTTGTTCGAGCTCAGAAGCCCACGATGCGGTCAGTGCCGCGTGTTGAGAAAGCGGGCGGAGAAAATGGCGATTCACGCGTTCGGTGGTCCACGTCGTCGGTCCCCAGAGGTAGGAGCCAGAGCCCATCCGAGTTTATTAGGGTGTTTAGCGATTTGAAGAAAGATAGGGGTTCTGTTGAGAAAAAAGGCATTAGGGATCTGAGTGTGAAAGGAACCGAATTGCGTAGTAATGAAAGAAGGCGTTTTACTGACTTCAAAGAAAATAATGGGTTTGGTGTCAAGTCGGAGAAAAAGAGTGGAAAGGAGATGAATTTAAGTGGAGTTAGGGTTTCAGGGAATAATTGTAGTAAAGGTGTTAATTTAAACTCAAACTTGAGGAAATCAAGTGGTGTTAGTGTTAATAGTAGTTTTGAGATTCGTAATGAGAAGGGTAGCTCTGATTTTGTTTCCAAAGTTGAAAACTGTGTTAAAGATGTTATTAGCCTGAAATGTGATGATAAAAGTGAAAAAATTGGGGCGTCTTTTGATTTGGGTTTGAAGGAGTATGAAGAGAAACCTGTGAGTGATTCCAAAGTTTTGGAGGCTTTGAAAGAGAAGGGATTGAGTGAAGAGGGTGCAGGTACTCGGGTTGGAATCAAATACCCGAGCAAGCTTCACGAGAAGCTTACCTTTTTGGAAGGGAAGGTGAAGAGGATTGCATCAGATATTAAGAGGACTAAAGAAATGTTGGATATGAATAATCCTGATGCGACAAAGGTGATTCTTTCTGATATCCAGGAAAAGATTTCAGGAATTGAGAAGGCAATTGGTAATGTTCCGGGTGATTCGGAGGGTAAAACTGCTGTTGTTAAAAGTGTGGGAAATGATGATGGAAGTAGCAAAATTGTGGAGAAGGTTCAAGGTAAGAAAGGGGAAATTGGGAGAAGTTCAGCCAAGGAATTGAAAAGTGAAGAACTGGAAGCTAGGCTGTTTCCTCATCAAAAGTTGCTTAGAAATCGGATCTCACATAAATCATCATCAGCGAGCTCTCAGAGTCATGAAACCAATGTTGTAGGACCTGATGCGGATGTAAAGGTGGAGAAGTTGTTGAGTCCTATTTTGGACAATCGAATAGCCTTAGAATTTTTGGCTTCATTGGATAAAGATCAAAATGCAGTCACCTCAAGGGCTGGGCAGGCCGGTATGGAGTGTTATGAAGTTCTTGAAACAGATGAGGCTGCAAATTCAGGAAAACAAGGTCTGCCAAACATTTTCAATGGGAAAGGCGATTCTGAACTCACCCTCACAACCGATGAAAGGCTTGATGAGTTTGATGATCAGGAGAATATGCAAGGATTTACTATTGGGGAGGAGACTGAAGATAGTTGCATTTATCAGCTCAATGAAATAGTCCAAAAGACTTCAACTGGAGGGTGGTTTGTGTCAGAAGGAGAGTCAGTTCTTCTTGCTCATGATGATGGCTCATGTTCTTTCTACGATATTGCTAATTGTGAGGTAAGTAATCTTGTCCCTGTTTAAGACCTTGTGTTTGTTAAAAATTATTGAGTTGCCAAATATTTTGTTAAATGTGACGTTCACTTCGAGCACTATTATGAGTTTCAAGTCATACTTCAGACTGTCTGCAGTCTATTACATGCTCTTATATGCTTCTTCCTTTGCCCTTGTAGATTTTACTACTGATTGCTTAAAAAATTTGTTTAACTATTTGAATATTTATCATAATTTTTTTGGATATTCTTCTTTGAGCCAAGGCACTTTTATAACAACAGTGAGACACAGAGGCGGTATGTTTCTATATTACATAAACATGAAGACAATGGTGCTTTCATGGATGTAAACTAATTGATGGACAGTTCCTGGGATTTGTTTATTTGACCATCTAGTTTTGTTTCAGAATAAGGCTGTGTACAAGCCTCCAGTAGGAGTTTCACCTGGTATTTGGAGAGATTGTTGGATAATCCGTGCCCCTGGTGCAGATGGTTGCTCAGGAAGATATGTTGTGGCTGCATCTGCGGGAAATTCTCTGGATTCAGGATTTTGTTCTTGGGACTTTTATACCAAAGATGTGCGAGCTTTCCATACTGAAAGTGGAGGAACAACCACTTCAAGAACAGTTCTTGGTCCTTTACCTAATAATAGTGTGTATAGGAGAAATGCATTCTCAAGTGCCCTGGTACCAGAAACTCAACAGTGGTGGTATAAACCATGTGGACCTCTTATCATCTCAACTGCTAGCTGTCAGAAGGTTGTCAAAATCAATGACATCCGAGATGGTGAGCAAGTAATGAAATGGGAGGTTCAAAAGCCTGTGTTAACAATGGATTATTCTAGTCCTTTGCAATGGAGAAACAGGGGAAAAGTGGTCATAGCTGAAGCTGAAACAATATCCTTGTGGGACGTGAACTCTCTAAGTCCTCAAGCATTACTATCTGTTTCTTCATCTGCCCGAAAAATCTTAGCTCTTCACGTGAACAACACTGATGCTGAATTAGGTGGAGGGGTTAGGCAAAGGTGAGACTTCTTGCTTTCACTAGTTGTCTCAATTCTCATGTTAAATTTCTGTGTTGCTCCCTCAACTGTACATTCTCATGGACCTTTTTTGTTCCCTCTTCATGATTGATGTGTGCGTAATTTATTTTCTGATTATAGCTTGCTTGTCTCACTCTCACCAGAAATTTATTATTTTAAATTTTAATTAATTGAATACACATGAATAAGTTATAGTTATATGCCTTACTGATCCTCAATATTTGACATTTGAAATACAGAGTCACATCTGCAGAAGCTGAAGGAAATGATGGTGTTTTCTGCACCCATGATTCCATCAATCTTTTGGACTTTCGCCACCCTTCTGGTGTTGGTCTTAAGATTCCAAAACCAGGTGTCAATGTGCAGTCAGTTTTTTCTCGTGGGGATTCAATCTTCCTTGGTTGTGCTAATGTAAGGTCAGTAGGAAAAAAACAGCCCTCTTCACAGATCCAGCAGTTCTCATTGCGGAAACAGAGGCTATTTAGCACTTACTCTCTGCCAGAATCCAATGCCCACTCATATTACTCAGCCATAACACAAGTTTGGGGAAATTCAAACCTTGTCATGGGTGTTTCTGGGCTAGGCCTATTTGTTTTTGATGCCATGAGTGACGATGGATTGCAGTCCTCCACAAATGATTCTAACCAAAAAGTTAGAGAAATTATTGGCCCAGATAACTTATATGCCCCTTCTTTTGACTACATGGCATCTCGTGTTCTTCTTATATCAAGGGATCGCCCAGCACTTTGGAGGCACTTACCATAGGTGTATTACATGCTTTAAAGCTGTTCTAATTTAAGTGTAAAGAACTAGAAGCATGAGAAACCTCTTCTTGTGTTTTGTTGTTTATTACCTGCTTTGTAGACATTAAAAGTAATTTATGCAATATATTGCAGTGTTGCTTGATATACAAAAAAAGGAGATGCATAATGTTCACTGAGTATCTTAAGTTTTAGTATGTTTTGGAGATGGATGAAAGGTTTAATACCAGCAAAATTAAGTAGAACATCTTTATTTTCTGAGTGTAAGCAATTAGTCTTTTGAGGTGCTTTCCTAGTTACATATAACAAGTCTGACAACTCTTTCTGTTTTCCTTACATGCTGTAATATATTTGACTATTCACGCCGCATATATGTTTAAGAGCATTGAAACGATGGGTTTGTGAAAAAATTTGTCTTTCTGCCTATTGCTTCAAGCCTTCTACTTGAAATAAAATTATGTAAAATCTCATCAAGATTGTGTTAGCTAAATCCACAATGGTATATTTGATGGGTTTAAATTCAAACAAGCTTTCACAAGTATCATGCATTGCATTCTACCAGCCGGAGATTTTTCAGAAAGCTTTTCCGCTTGCATTGATAGTTTGTTTTCACAAAATCATATATGGTCTTATTGTAATTCAAGAAGCATTTATGAAGTGTAAGAGTTGTAATTTTATTATTAATTTTCTCTCTTTGATTCCCTCTATTTTTTTTATTTCTTATTGACTTTTTTTTCCTGATATAAACCAGTTCAGATTAGCAAATGACATGTTATAAGGATATTGGCAGAACATTGTATTGATTTCATTTGATAAATGGGATACCAACTTCCTATTAGCAGTGCATTTCAAGTAAAAATTGCTCCACATCGCACCAATGAACTGAATTACTTGTCTCTGGCTCTCTTTTCTTACAGCAGATAATAATGTGTAAGTTGTAACTACTTTCTGGTGCTATCCTATGATTTAATTGACTGCAATAATAATACAAACATGCGTATCATTATCAAAACCAAATCAAACAGTAATTGTATGAACCTGATATTTCCCAATTATAGTTGAAATCGATTGTCAGATAATAACCCGTAACTACTTCTTTCAGACTTTTTCGCAGCCAATTAATAGCCAAGTTGATGCGTAGTTGTCACATGAAGTGTGATTACAAAGAAGTAACTTATTTGCTAATGAGGGGTCGGTGACTGTTCGTTCAGGTTTGCTAACTCTAATAAGAATTCCTCCCAAATCAGGAAATCAAAATCCCTCAAACTAAATACAAAGTATTAAATTTATTCTAATAGGTTCTGCATCAGTTTGTTGTGTAGGGTTAACATCACTACCCCTTTCTGTGTTTTAGTCAAAATTTAAGTGCGCGTCTGATTTTTAAGTTCATCCCATTTAACAAAATACAAACTTAATGTGAAATGAATAAGTTTGGCAGATGACTGAGGTGATAAAATGAGCCTTATCGTAGATGGGGTCAAATCAATTAATCAAACGTTAAGAGCTGTCAAGTATTTATTTGGCTCATTTATAACTTAACAAAAACTTTTAAACGGAAAATTCAATATGTGTGTGTGTGTGTTACTCTCAAACTTGTAACTCCATTGGTACATTAAAAAGAAATTCTCAACAGTTACCAAATTCTTTTAACTTGTTAATTTCTCCATAACAACAATTCTATAAATTGTCACTTGTTTGATCTCTTCATTCAAATCAGATAATTTCTCCAGAACAAACAATTTTATCACCACCATGTGGTCAATGTCAAAGCAAGCTCGAGCACTGACTTCTCTACTGCTAATAGCCACTTGCATTGCAACGATGGCGCAGCCCAGGCTAGCCCAGGTGCCAATGCCTCAACTTCCAGGGTTGATCCCACCAGGGGCTTCAGGAGATATACTAAAATGTTGGTCTTCTCTAATGAACATTGAAGGATGTGTATTGGAAATTTACAAGTCTTTCTTTACCTTGGAATTTGGTAATCTTGGCCCTGCTTGCTGCAAAGGTTATCTATCAATTGATGCAAATTGTTTGCCAAAAATGTTCCCATCAAATCCTTTCTTTCCCCCCCTGCTCAAAGATCATTGCACTAGCATTAAAGGATCTGCAGAAGCTCCTATTTGGCGACCACCAGTTCCTATTTTGGAAGCACCAGTTTCTATTCGGGGAGCACCAGTTTCTACTTGATTTTATAATTAGTGTTGTTGATTTATGCTAAGGAGAGATCGAGTATTTATTTTATTAAGTTTTTAATTAAAAAAAAAGAAAGCAAATTTATTAAGTTTTAAACTTCTTGTGATTTTAAAATTATTAAAAAGATCCTTTAATTAATATTTCGATTTTATGTATTATAATATTACTAGCAAGCCCACCATGCATTATATTGCTGATAAATAATGTTATCAAGATTATATTCACGTTTGTCAATTCATCATATAATATTATTTAGGATAGTTATTAGTACATTTAATAATATTGGTTGTTCCATCATATAATAATAATGATAAAACTAGTTAGCATTTTATCTTATCATATATGATATTATATTATATTAAAAAATAATATACTATCTATAAATATAAATAAATTTCTTCTTATATCACCGCAAGTTCACCAATTTTTTATTTTTATTTTTATTTTTTAGTTCACCTAAATAAAAAAAATTCTTAAATGTAAGCATATTGCACTTGCAAGCTAGCTTGCACATTAAATTGTATGCTTGCTGTTATTATTATTAGGAAGTTCATATTTAAGACCTAAAAATTTAGGTATCTTCGTTATAAAAGTTATTGAACCACCTTAAATATTTTATTTTTTAGCATAAAATTTATTGAATAAAGTAAAATTAATTAATTTAATATCATTTTAAGGTGATTTTAATTTTGATTATTTCAATTTTTTTTTCAGCTATAATAGTGAGAGCAAGTTGTGGGTGTTCAACCACTATTATAAATGTAGGTGTTGAGCAGAGGTCCACTTCCAAATTCTCCCATACCAATTTTTAATATTTTATGGATTACAAGACACAAAGTGGAACTGTACAAGCCGTTAAAAGTACTATTCAATACTATATTTTTATTTTTTTAAAATTAAAATAATTGAGTAACTAAATTTATATTTTTAAAATAAATTATGTGAGAAATTAAAATTAAAATTTATACTAATTTAAAATTATAATAGTTACGTAACTATGATTATAATTCTAAAAATAAATTATGCAATTAATCAAAATTATTATTTTATTTAACTATTTAAAAATAAAATTAGAAAAAAATTGATGAAAAAGTTATTTGCATAGATAAATTATTTGCCATTAGTCAAAATGTAATTTATTAACTAAATAATATTACCTCCCCAAGATTATATAGTTTTATTTTACTTTATTTTTTAAAATTTTGATATTGCATTCAATAATATTTAGTTAATAAATTACATTTTGATAAAATTTTAATTACTTAATATATGTTTTTGGTTGTATTGAATAGTCTTGGAGGTGTTAACTTTACCATATAGAGAAATTTTAATGTGAGTAAATCACTTTAACTTCTTAAAATATTAAGTACTTAATATTTATTTACTATTTTTAGAATTTAAAGATTATTCAATTTTTATATAAAATTTGATGTGCTATTGTACATTTATTAACATGTCATTACTTATTTTTAAAAGTTTATACATAAATTTATTTAT
>JANKKB010027281.1:0-10436 GCA_026225775.1 Bursera palmeri | reverse complement strand
ACTTTTTTCTCCTTACTGTAGATATCAGATTAACTGAAATCAGCTTCACTGAGTGCAATTTAGCAATATTCTCTAACAAGTGAATGGCGCTAGCAGTAGGCAGTAGCACCATTTTCTTTTGTTTTTTTTATTTAAATTCTGTACCACGTTGATTTCTGGTACCTTTGTCAAAATAGATCAAGGGGATTGTGTCACCGGAAAATGCAAGTGGTTTAATGAATATATTAAATAATATGAAGCACCAAGATCTATCAAATAGGATATACAGGTTGCATTTGCTTGCGGAATTTAAGATTTGTTGCACAGGCATTCATTTATCAGCTTCATTTGCAGCCTATAACAAGTTCGTTACATGGACATTCTCTATTCATCACTTCTTCATTCTTTTACTGCCTTAACAACACAAATAGTGTATGATAAAAATAAAACAGTCTAGAAAACATCTGGTAATCTAATAGAGCACTTTTCCATTACCATAAATATGTCCTCTGCCCAGTTACTTGGGAAATACAAGGAAAATTATCACAGAAGAACATCCTATGGCCACAAACAGAAAGAAGAACAAACACCTAACTTAGTTACATGAACTTAGCACAAGACCTCTCGAGCACCATAGACATTTAATCTCACCCAATTTATACTTTTAGGTTGACGATGAACCGGCAGGGCTTCGTCCAAGAGTAGATGGCTTAGGACTGGGAGTACGCTTTTTTTCAAGTTCTTTTCCAGTCAAACTGGGGCTCAGTTCCATCCTCAATTCTCTAACACGGGGGCTATATGCCCTCTGTGACAGCCGTGGACTGCTTGAAGTTATATTCTCCAGTGAAGCTGGAGATGAACTTGTAACTTTAGGACTCTGCATTCGACGGATCTCACCACGACTTCTTGTGATCATTTCATCTAGAATTTCCCCACCATCAATATCAGTAGTTCTAGCCTGAGGACCCTGATCCTGTGGATTATAAAAAGCATTACTGGTTATAACAGGAATTCCAAATATATTCTCATATAGGCCAGGCTATGAATCCCCAAACATACATAGAAATGAACAATTGTACATGCAGCTAACAATAATTAAAGCATACTGACTTGCAAGCACTTTCTAAGCCTAAAACCTATTATAAATATGGAAGAATGAAGGTGCCCATCCTTTTCGTTGTTATTATTGTTTTTACTTTGCGGTTAGAAAAACCAATAATTGTTCAAAGTTCCACCCAGATGATCAAGCTTGGCTGAAACAATGAAAGGGTTTGGACAACTTACCTCTAATGTCATGTTGTAAGCAACTGCAGGAGCTTCCTCATATTCTGCAGCATCCAAGTCTTGAATATGAGCTGCTTTGAAAAACTTAGGGAGCAAATATTGTCGCACTGGAACAAGAAGCATAATCAACAGTGGGAAAAGGACTCCAGCTATTGGGATCCATGTTATGCCAAAGCACGCAAGCAAATAAGCTGTCTGGAAAAGTGTGAAGATGGCAATTGTTTTAAAGGGAACAGTCTCAATAAATGTTAAATGAGAGTCCTCCAACACCCTGAAAGATCCAAAACTGTAAATTAGATGACTGATTGTGCTAAAAGGAATAATGATACCAAAGTAAGTATCATGACTTAGTTACTTCAAATATTATTCATTTTCGTAAGCATTTAATTAGGAGCATAGAATCTCCATATACCCTATATTTAAACTAAAGCATCAGTGCTGGACAAGTACAAAGCAGAAATTTTAAATGAAGATATGACAAGAAAGTACAGTAGATGTTGAATCTTAGGATCCATGGTATGACGTAACTTGTAGCTTTGTGTATGAAAATGAACTTACTTGTATCTTCTACTTGGAGCAGTGAAAAGCAACAGTATCCTCTCCCAAAATTGATTTCCAGGCAAGCTTTCAATTGCCATGAAGGCAAAGTAACCCCAAAGAACAGAAGTTGGGATCTTCTTCAGAAGAGGCATAGCAGCAACACAACCAACAACCATCAGTGCCTGGAGAAGATTGCTGAGACGTTGTTCCTTGACCTCAATAGGTAAAAGATCATCAATATCTTTATCCACATCAAAAACAGTCTCATCAACAGGGGCATCAATGTACCCGGAACTTGAGGCCAGTTGGATTGTGGATTCTTTCAGCCCTTTCAGTCCCTATTTCAATGTAAATGTAAGGCAAAGGAGTAAAGAAATTGTATCAATTAAAAAGAAAAATGCATATAAAAATACCAGAGTAGGTGGAGTTTGATAAACAAGTGGAGTCTGCATTTCATTGTATGCTTCTTGCATGCTCCTATATAATTGACCCAGGTTTGAATTTTTCTTCATGCTTTCCCGTGCTGTTGATACAAGCTTATTCCGCAAAAGCTGTTACAAAGAGAAGCAACACTCAGTAGAGTTACAATTATTATTATTTTTTAATTAGTTTGTAATAATGTACTTATTAACAGAATATTAATTCAATAAATTGATAACTACAAACAGTAAGTTACAAACATCAACAGAGACACCTGTTAGGAACTTTTCAAATTTTGGATTGGACCACGGTCCCACTTGTGCACCAGTTAAGAAACAAGAATGGATAAATATCTTCCTTCCCTCCCTTCACTCTATTAATCTGAGTATAAAACATAAACAAGTCTGCTACAAAGCAGACCAGATTCACATAACGTAAGGACCCAGCAAACTAGAAATTACCTGATGTTTCAGGGTAGCTAAGCTTTTTGTATGCATTGGGGATTGTGGAATCACACCATTGGATGGAGGAATGCCAATAAGACCACATAATATTACCTGATTAGAAAACGTTTTAGCATATCAGAAAAAACCAAATCATTGTGCAAAATTAAAGGCTTCAGTTAATTGAGTTTTGACTTTCTAAGAAATTCATCACATGAAGATATCAGTTTATGAGGTCAACAGCCCACCAAGAAGCCCAAAAGAAGAAGGTCATAATGATATGAAGGTGGTTTCTTCAGATTGAACTCCTTTTGTTGGGCAAGTTGAGAGGCAACACTGTGATCGAAGTAGTAAAGAACAGCAATCATAGTAGCTGGAATAAATGCTCCAACTATATACAAAGGAGGCACATCCACCATTTCCTGTACAACCAAACAAGCATCAGTTTCTTGCCAGACGTCGGATGCACATACCAAAATTTAACTTCATTACAAACAGATTCTAATGTAGTGTTATTCATTGAGAAATTTTCCATTAAGATTCACCTTGATAACAGTCCAATTTGAGTATGCACCAGGAGACCATGGGTTTGGGCTGAAGAGTCGCCTTGGAATCCCTTTTGGAACATGATTTACAGGTATATAGGATACAGCAGCCCATACAAGAACCATAAGAGGGACTCCATAATCTGCTATAAATCCTCTTAGCCAACCTATAGATTTGATATCCCATTGAACAGTAGATTAAGTTAGAATATAGAGTTGATAGGAAGCAAAGTTATTTCTTCCAACTGGAAAACTGAGGGAAGGAGATCACTGGAATTGTTTGAAGAAAGAGGTACGCTAACCTCAACCAACAATTGCATTGATTATGTGAATAAGATTATTCTGTTGATTCATGAACTAGAAATTTAAACTCCTATGCAGTGAAAGTGCAAAAGTAATCCCTTATACCTGTTCCATAGCGGTCGGATCTAGCCTTACGGCTCCTTAGTGCTGTAAGAAGAAGACCAAAGGACAGAACTAATGCAAACATTCCATTACCAAATCGCCAAGAAGGTTGCAGTGAAATCTGATTTGGATTTTCTCTCTGTGGTATGCCAAACTCCTCCACAACTCCCTGTACCAATAAATTCATGAATTTAGGCATGTTTCTATAGGGTATTAGCATGTTCATGTGCGGACGTTTTAAAGAAAAATTGCAGGATTTCAAAATTAAGCACTACTTTCAAAAATTATACAAGAAACTAAAATTACTTTGAAACAGCATATAAAGTATGCTCAGACGCACTCCAAAACTCGTTAAGCTCTAATTGGGTCAATGATTTAAACTAAGTTCATAAATAATACTCACCCGTATAGCTTGCTGCATGAAAAGCATTGCAATCAGCAGACCAAATAATTCACCAGCAATTCGTGTAAATCGATTAATTATCGAGCATGCGCCCAGAATGGCCAATAAGAAGAGCAACAGAGCCGTCCACACACAGACCCTACGAACCCAACAGATTACAGAAAATAATTTAATATCACCAGAAAATCAATCCAAGATACAATTTATGATGCAGATTGTTGATACCATCCTGTCCATGCTAAGAATAGTTTCTGCCCCAAATCTTTCCGGTCCTTCGCAAAGTTGAACATAAATGTATACATCAACACAGTTGGCTCAGCCACTCCAAGTATGAGCAGTGGCTGTCCTCCAACAATCGAGTGGATGATGCCACAAAGTGCTGTTGATGCTAGTGTTTGAACTGCAGTCAAGGTTCCATCTGTAACATATAACCAAAGAAAGCATGTCTCAGCAAATGACCATTTGAAGTGCCAAAAATAGGACATAACAATAAAATATGTTCCTGCCTGTATTCCTCTCAAGCTGCTCCCCGAAAGATATAACTGGAATAGCAGAAGAAAAGAATATATATGTTGTCGGAGCTAGGATCCTAAATGACAGAAAACAATTATGACAACTTCAACTCCACATAAAAATAGAAGATACAGATATTTACAATCATTTTATACAGTGTACATTGAAACAGCAATTCAGGTCATAAATAAGACGATAATCTATGAAAGATATCTGATTCTCTGTTATCAATGAGAAAGTAGCAAACCTGAAACCAGCCCGGAAACCACCAGTCCAATCTTGCTTGTAGCATAAAAGTCTTCCTTTGAGATCATTCTTAATTCCACGAAAGGGCACAAATGTTTCTTCCATGATAATTCAGATTTTCATTCGAGATTTTTTTCTTTCTTGTTTAAATACACAACCAAATTGAGATGGAATTCAAAACACAAGATTTAAAGACTGATTGAAGTGACTCGAGAGGCCAATCTAACAACTAAATTTGCATAAGCAAAGATAAGTACAGGAAACTAGGGGCAGAAAGACAAGGATTTATTAGAAGAAAAATGCGTATTTATCATTTTTGTATGCATAACTAAGCAGATAATCAAGTGTGAAAAATTTACATTTCCTGTAATATTCAAAGAATGATAGGAATATATTGGTATAAAGAACAAAAGAATCGGTTAGTAGTCAATCGAATCACTTAGATTCCATGTATAAGAGTGAAAATCAAAGATATTAGCGAACAGAATCCATAGTGAACAAGTAAAATGTCCAAGTTAACGAAATGAACAGATGCTCTCCATGAGCTCAGAATTCAACTAACGATTACCTTCAACACAACTAAGATCCATCACTAACTGTTTTCACTTATTCATCAACTGAATCCCGCCAAAAAAACACATTAACAAAAACAAATTGCAACAACAATGGAAATTTACATGGTAAAACTTTACATGCTGTAAAATTAAACCAAAACAAGTACTAGTCAAAGGTAAGAGAGGTGTTGAACTTTGAACAGAAGAAGAACAACCAAATTAACGAAATCCCATTATCACAAACAACATTTAAAGCCAATGGGTATCAACAGAACTCAACAAAAGGGCTTATAAAAACAGCAAAGAAAGTGGACACAGCAAGATTAACGATAAGACATGATAGGAATCATTAATAAATCGGTTTAAACAAGATTGAAAGAAATGGTGGGCATTAACCAAAGAGGGAGAAGAAGAGTTGAATCAAGATTACATTATTCAAAAATGATGATTTTGAGCAACAAGACTGAAACTTTGACAAGTATTAAGAGAAGGTACAAATTACATGAGCAAGAGAGAGCAGAGAAGGAAGTGTATAGATATATGTAAATATAAGCAGAAGAGTTTGAGATGAGAAGGAAGAAGGGCAATGCAAAGGAAAGCTAGGAATTGAAGAAATGAGAGATAATCAGAGAGATTTCTGCAAACAAACTCTACAATGGAAGGATTTTCGCGTGAACGAGGTAGTGTGTGGTGACTAAGCCTATATAAAACAAACAATGTGATGGAAAGAGAGAGAGAGAAACAGACAGAGCTTTGAAATGATAGACTAACGGTTGATCAAAAGACTGATAAAAGATAAAATAAATAGGAATTAACTTGGAAAATAAAAAATATCAATAATTCGAGTGAGTGTTTCATATTTGCAACCATTAATGGTCCTATACTATTTTCGTCATTTATATGGTTTATCTCTGAACTACAATTGTTTCTGTTTGCAACTTGCTAGCATTTACTAACTTAAAGCCCAGGCGATAGATGATGAAAAGTCAAAACCCTTGGAAGGGATACGTTATTTAATGGTTTACGTTATTGACACTTAATTTTAAATTTAATTTTAGATACTATTTTTATAATCGTTGATTTGTTATAATCTAATAGTAAAAAGAGTTGATATAAAAATAACTATCTTTTAACTTCTCTTTTTTACTTATAGATTAAGTTTAAAATTAAGTAAATCAATGGTTATAAAAATAGTATCTAAAATTAAATTTAAAATTAAATCTCAATAACTGACTGTTAATTAATTTATTAGAGAATATACATACACTTGGGCGACTATTGAGGGGTCATTTTTCGGAGAGAGACTTGGTGATAATAAGGAGACAAAAACAGAGATAAAAGCCACACAAAACAACTAAATCAAGCAACCATTTGGTCATGGAGTGACATGTCCGTATCAAGTTGCAAGAAAGATTGATTCATCCATAATTGCTTATTCCCAAATACCTTGAATCAAAATAATAGTGTCATCCCAATCTTAATTAAACCCCTTTCATATTTTAATCGAATCAGAACAAAACTAACAGCAAGAAGCATATGTATATATATATATATATATATTAGAAATTAGAAATAACAAAAATTATAGGGATTATTTTGATTTTAGCGGGACTGCCTAACTAAATTCAACTTACGAAAGACAATAATACTTTTCATATAAGTCCGAATTACGCTTTTAATTGACTTGTTTGATGGATGTTACACTTGTCGATTAATGACTGATGAATAAATAATTTGTGTACTCATCAACCCAATTAGTTAGATAATAAAAAACATTAAGCTTTGATTAATTTTCAAAACGTTCATTCTAAACTTGATTATGAAGTAATGAACTTAGATATACATTCACCACCCGGCCACCGCTCTCAGAATTTATAACGCATATGCATGGCCATGCCAATATTATCACAATTGCGAACTTCTCTTTTTCTTTAATTTCAATATCTTCACATAAACACTAACATTTGATTATCTTAATCAAGCTTTTTGGTATCTTAAAATAAATGAATGGTGTACCAAAAGCTAACCTAATCAACCTTTGAGGTTTGATATATATATATAAGGTCGACAATCACACTTTAATGGGTGTTTAACATATATTGCGAATCCTCATATGCATATTCCTCTCTTTATTGATAAGCACTATTATCATTGGCATGTAATAAAATAGTAATTAGAACATGTAGCTAGTAGCTACATAATTATTAATCAAACAATCAAACTCATCGTATCATTATTTTATGAATATTTAACAGTATTTCATGATCATGGAGCCTTACCCTTTCGGGGTTGGCTACGCTAACTTTATTCCATCAAACAACCCTTTTAACATTTCTCAATATAAATCAAAGATTGATTATATATAACTAGATTAAGGATCCTTTTGAAGATTGTTTCTAACTTTTTGCAGCTCGATTTGATTATATCACCCGTACCTTTTTCACAACTTTACCATATCATATACTTGATCTGAGTTTCTAAAACCTTTATTACAATTAGTTCACATGTCAATCTATATTATATATCCACTCACAACTTATAATTATGCAGTTAATTCAATTCAAGATATATCATCCATTTTTGTTTTGTTACAATAGAATGAATAAACAAGAGCAAACATATACTAATTTACATGAAAAAAACCTAATAACAGGAAAAATCACGTACAAAGAAGAATAATAATTTCAATATAGAAAAAAATAAATACAAAAATGAGACGGTTTGTTCTCTTAATCTATGTAACCCTAACATAACTCAATATATATCGCGTAAACATTAAACTTTACCCCATTATAGAAAAAGTCATTGAAAATCTATTTTAAATGTAGCATACAAGTATTTGGAGTTGGACCTAGAATTCGTATCACAATATAGCATATTTGTTGCTAACTAAAAATATTATTAATTTGGAACTCTTTTGCAAATTATATTTAAAATTTGGAGGTAATTAATAATTAAATAAATGGCTATGTTTGCTAGGCAGGACTAGGAAATATTCCCGACACTGTTTATAAAATATTTCCTACTTGAGATAATTATAAGTATAAATATATATTATTCCAACTGAATATGCATGTATATCACCAACTTTACTGTTGAGTCCGTTGACTATTCTATCTTAAGTTCGTGGATCGGTTTTATTATATATGAATCACCTTCAATAATAAATAAATAGAGATCCTTTCAGAAGTTAATTAATTAATATTTAAACTAAACTAAGCTACAGGATAATTATCCTTTGTACTGATTCAATGGTACGTGGCCCATTGGCCTTAGCTCTTATATCATGGAGTTGTTCTTCTTTTTGACGTAAGAAAAGAATCGGAAATCAGAGATTATAACTAAATTTGTGGTTACTGTTTTTTTTACTGTATAGCAAGTTAAATCTATTAATAAAATTATAATTTCAAAGAAAATATCGATCGACATTTAATTTACAATTTTCAAAGATTGATTGATGTAACTATTATGATTGACTATAACTAATGGGAGAAACATTCGTCGGCTCGTATATTATTGATAGGTGAAGTATGTTAACTCGTTAACCCAGATAACCAATATAAAGACGAAATATATTAACCCATTTGAAGTACAGATGAATTAATAGTTGATTAAGTAATAAAAAAAATTAGAGAGTAGGACAATTTCTTACTAATTGAAACAATTTTAAGGTTAATAGTTGCGTATATTGATCTTTCAAAATGATAAATATATCTCTCTATGAATCGGAGAGAGGTGATGATCATGAAAGTTGTAAATCTCCATAAAGGAATTTACGTGTATAAATCGGTTTAATATCAGTCCTCCCTAGCTGGCTGGCTATCCTTGTTCGATTTTCCGCCGCTTTTGACTTTAGAATGTGAGATTTGATAAATTAAATATAAAATTAGGCACAAGCTGCCTGCCCAAAGAAGAGATGGTTAGCCGGACCAATTATTTTAACTTAGACATCAAAATATTTATATAACAGACTGATGCAATCTTCCATGCTCGATGGCCGACACTTGTATACAATAATGAATATTTTTCTGTTTTATATATTAATCTTTCTCATGTAATCTTAACATCAATTAATATGTTGAAGTGCTGATATAAACTAAGCATAAAACGTCAACAGGATAGCATAACAAAGTAGTCTGTACATGTAGAGGATTATCGGCAGTTCTTTAAACTCTATTGAAATCCTATGAATATTTCAACCTGGCTATGATATATTGACTATAATTGCCGATTTTTTTGTTGCCACTCTGGGACAATGATCCATCGACGCTCATGTTTATCTGTATATTATTAATGCTACATATAAGTTGGTCAGCTGACTTAATGATCGGAAGATGCGTGCATGTTCGGAAGTCCTACGCCTAACGTATAAAAAATTGGCTCGCCACTCTCATGATCATCATCATCATCATCATCATCATCACGTAGATCGGTAGATATAAATGGTTACTGTAGAGAATTCTTCTGTTAATTTTCTTATGAGTAATGCGTACCTAACATGTTCCATGCTAGCGTTTCAATTGGTTAATTACTTTTATTATCAACTTTAGATAAATTACAAGCAACAAATGTATCGTGCGGACCAAAAAGTATGATCGACCTACCCTAGGATGAGAAGATGATAAAAAGGTGAGAGAGGCTAGCCCATCTCGACAGCTAGGTTTCTGAAGCAACATAATATCCTTACATCATTCTTTAATACTATATATGGGAGAAAAAAGACAATTACATCTGTAAGCATATACTTTTATGTATATATATTTTGCTTTTTCTCCTATATCAAGCGGCTTGCATAACATATTAATCGAAAATCATACGTATGGTCGTGGAAACAGTCATGCTCAATCAATATTTGTGTTATCGGATGGATCCATTAACGCATTTAATCAACCTAAGATATCAAGATACAAGACAAAATTGTCTTTTGCAACTTTGTTATTTCTAGGCAGTGGTCTGTGCAACAAGGAAAGTTTATATTCTACTCATCAGCAGCTTCTGATATGGGAATGAAGATTGGTTAAATTGAGTGTAAACAATTTGAGAAGAAGAATTGAAGATTCAACACTGCCTGAGATGACAGAAGATGTAGCAGACTCGAGAGAAG
>JANKKB010027280.1:0-10435 GCA_026225775.1 Bursera palmeri | reverse complement strand
CAGGGCACTGAAGTGGCAAAGGAGAGCTCGGACATAATCATCTTGGATGATAACTTTTCTTCTCTGGTGACAGTTTTGAGGTGGGGAAGATTTGTCTATAACAACATTCAAAAGTTCAATCAATTTCAGCTCAGTGAATGTTGCAGCACTTGTTGTCAATTTCATTGCCGCAATTTCCTCTGGTGACATCCTACTCACTGCTGTTCAGCTGTTGTGGGTCAATCTGATTATGGACACTTTGGGAGCTTTAGCAGCTACTGAAGGACCCACCAACCATCTCATGACCAAATCTCCCGTGGGTCGATCTGAGCCCCTTTTAACCAAAATCATGTGGCGGAACCTCATTGCTCAGGCCTTGTATCAAGTGATTCTCCTATTGACTCTCCAGTTCAGGGGAACGTCTATCTTTGGCGTGGACGAGAAGGTGAAGAATACCCTCATCTTTAACACTTTCGGGCTTTGCCAAATCTTCAATGAGTTTAATGCAAGACACATGGAGAAGAAAAACATATTTAAGGGGCTGAACAAGAATAAACTCTTTATTGGTATTATTGGGATAACACTGATTCTTCAAGTGGTGATGGTGGAGTTTCTCAACAGGTTTGCGAGCACTAAAAGGCTTAATTTGCCGCAATGGGCTGCTTGTTTCGGCTTCGCTGCTATGTCCTGGTTGATCGGTTGGCTTGTCAAGTTTGTTCCAGTTGTCTAGCACTGATAGACAGTTTTATCTTCTTTCCTAAGCATTCATTAACAACCACAACAATGTGAAAATAATTTATTTTATTTTTTGTTATGAAAATATAAAAATCTCTGTTTGATGGATTTTCAACTTTTTTCTTTCCAAAACTGAAGTATATGTTGCTTCCTATCATTCGGATTATTATGTCCAGGGAAACTGTTGCAATGTACCTTACTCATAACTAATCAGTATTCCAATTTTTAATTATTTTATTATTACAATAATATTTTGAAATTTTATTTCAAATTACATTCATTTAAAATTATTTAATGACACAACTATTTCTTATGTATATTTTTCATACTATTTGTAATTTATATTAACTAAAACTACAAATTTTTTTAGTTTATTATAATCAGTTGATTTTGATTTTGTACATGTGATTATTTGCAAATGTTTAATACTATATAACATATATAATACGTAATAAAGTATATATATCAAATTATTAGTTTCATATATTCTCCAATAAAAAAACAAACAACTTAAGCTTTATTACCTTAAAAAAATTATTATTCATAGTGAAACTAAAAAAAAAAAAAAATTCATCAAACCATATATAAATTGAACCCATATTGATATATAAATTGATTACTTGCGCATGTATATATAAAATATATTTTTTTACATGAAACCATAGTGTTTGGGTCATGTCGTAACCAAAAGCAAAAGAAAAATTCAGTAAATTTTCTCCTTTTTCTTCTTTCTCTTTTTTTTAATGAAATAATTTTTAAACAAATTTTATAAAAGAATTGAATTAATAATATTGCAATAAAATATACTAAAAATTTAATCAATTTATGACACTACCCATCCCGTTAATCACTGTTCATAAGATCTGAGCGCTCCTATAAAAGTAATAATTGAGACAAATCTTATAATATAACGACTCACTGCGCCTCCATTGCACAACTTTTAGACTAAATAAATCAATATAACAGAATTTTATAGAAAATCTGTTAGAGTTTCCTCTATTTTTTTTCTAGTTTTCCTCTTTGCATTAAATCACAAAACACTTCTAAAAATTCATAACTCAAATAATAACCGTCATCCCTTTCACAAATCAACTCATCTTTAATATCAAAAGAGGTCTCAAACCCTCTACAATACCATAGCTAAAACAATACATCAGCATGTTATATATATATTGTACTATAAGTATACTTACAAGATGTGACTTAGAAAAATAATTATGTATAATGTAAAATATGACTGAAATTTCTACATGTGTCACGTGATCACCTTGTATATCTGATATTTTATCTGCACGAGAACCTATAATAACCTAGGGGGGAGAAGAGTGAGCACTAAAGCTCAGTGAGTGGATATTAGTTTTTAATAATAAATCAGATATATTTTCATAATATTCAAACCTTGAATTTGACTCTATGAACTTTACATGTTGCAAAACAAAAACTATTTATACCATAATATGATAGAAATATGAAATAACATACGCTAATGTGAATATAATAAAATATAAATCAATCATGATTTTTAACATAATCTCTCCCACGCTAAAATCCACACCAAACTATCACGCAGGGGATATCTGTCATACTTAGTGGAACAATATCATCACATAGGCAGAGCTAAGGAAAAACCACATCATCTTTCAATACCCGCGCGAGATCTAACATTGTGCGGGCAAAGCAAGAAATCTATATGCATGTGCAGAGCCACTGGGGGAGTGGGAAAACTGTCATACTAGGTGAAAAACTCATCACACTGGTAAAGCTAGGGACGATCTCATCTCGGGGAAGGGAAAAACTATCATATCGGGTGGAAAACTCATCACACTGACAGAGTTAGGGACGATCTCAGCTGTGGGAAGGGGAAAACTATCATACCAAGTGGAAAACTCATCACACCAGCAGAGCTAGGGACGATCTCATATGGGGGAACGGGAACTATCATACCGGGTGGAAAACTCATCACACAGGCAGAGCTAGGGACGATCTCACATGGGACAGGGTACAAGTATTGGTGGTTTGAAAATCACTTTCACTTTCTCATTCAATAAACTATCATGTCATACACTTCATAACAACATAAATCATATTCTGAAATTATAACTAAATTATGATAATTTCTAGAAATAATTCTAAAACATCATTTATCTAAAATCTATTCAAACCCTATAATACTGTATAAAACAATGACAATTGTTCATACTCAATAAATGCCATAATAAATAAAATGACATTTTCAGTAAATATTTACCTAGTAAACTTTTATCTACTCATAACAAATTGTATACAAATTTCAGAAAATAATTTAATAATTTTAAAAGTATCCACTCACAAAATACGGTATTCAAGTTCGTCTAACTTTCAGATCCTCTGACTGCTCCCTAACCGATTTTTACCTAGAATAATGATGTCAAAATATATATTAAACTCAACATAAACTAGTTATAGTAAAGCAATCAAATAACCACCAAACTACGAAATAATCGGTTCAAATATTTCCTTATATTCCCTTCCTCCTCGTTTTCTCTATTTTTCCAAAACACCAATAATATACTTATTATGATCTCAGCTCAAACATTTATTTATTCCCATGAATTTTCTGAGAAATTCATTACTTTTACTCAAGACTGTAAAAAATCTTAAGAATTGTCACGTACAGAAAATTAACTAAATTATGAAATCAGCCTTCACAACCTCTATACATCGATTTCTATGGACTAGATACATACTCCAAACCTTACAAAAATTTGCAGGAGTCAATTGCACACACAAACCATATTGCGTTAAAAATATCGGATCAAAATGAGCTTATATAAGCCTTGCAAGAAATTTAGTTTTTGCAAGTTTCCAATTCTGTCCAATAAGCTTTTAAACAGAATAGCATGCTTCCGAAAATTCATAACCCTCTGAATATAAATCTACAAATTACAAAATCTCCAGTCTGCCAGAAAATACAATAATGTTTCATCATACCAAAAATCAAAATTTTTGATAAGTCAAAGTTAGTCAGACCAAAATAATTTTCCATGCTCTGTTCTGAAAACTGCAAATTCTAGAATTTCTGATTCCACTTTGAAAAATAACTATAAATTAAAAAACAAATCAAATTTGAGCAAATCCAGTTTTATTTGAAACATATGTAAGTATATAACAATATATATAATTTGGTTTGATAGAAAATATTATCAAATGAATCAATCTTTTGAATCAAATTCAGGTATAACTTAAAACTGTAAAAATTTTAGAACTAAAACAGTAAACTTCAAAAATTCACCATAAATGAAATACTTTTAATTTCTGCGTGAAATTAGTTCCTAAAGAACAATTTGTTACTCAAACATCATTTCCATCATAGATTAATCTTATCCTACCCAAATCAATTCCAAATCAAGCATGAATTTAAGTTTACATGGAAATTCGAAAGCTGCAGATCAAGAACAGAGATGAACTATAACTTATACATGTCTTAAATACTTCCCAAATTCTAAAAAAATCAAAGAGAGGTGAACACAAACTTACCCTTTTAATTTTCATCTCTAATTTTTCTCTACTTGCAGAAATTCTAGAATTTTCCAGACTTCTCTCCCTCTCAACTGAATAAAGAAAATGAAGAAATAAACGAAGATAAGATTTAATCACAATTTTGGAGACATTTACACTAAGCCCAGAATTCCAAATTTACCCCTCATAAACATGAAAGTCCAAGTTTGCCCCTCTTCATATTGGGGCATTACAATTTATATTGTTTAAAAATGAGTACTAAGCACCCTCAATACACCATTGTGTTAAGTTTTATCATTTTCCTAAAATCTTAATTAAATTTGTAATTGTGGACTTAATTTGAATTTTTAAATCTTAATTCCCTAAACTCATATATGTTCATAAGATGTAATATACTAGGGATTTAAGACTTGGATTTCTTAGGAAAGTTAATATATGAAGAGAGATCAGCATGTTGTGAGAATTTTGTCAGATTTCCTTCATGTAGTACTAAGGTTGTGTTCAGTTGGGCTAGTAATCCTAGGAAATTAAAATGGATTGTTTAGGAATTCGTTTTCCTTTGTCTATATTAGGGAATTTCCACAACGTCGTGTCCTATGAGCACTCTTAGAATAGGTCTGCGGGTGCAATAATGAATACCATAAAAGATTTGATAATTTCTCTACTAACACCAATTGATTTTGATCAGAATGACAGCTCTCAAGGTTCGAGAGTTTGGTTTGAGTAAAAACGGAAGGAAAATGGATTCCTTTGTTTAGTTTGAAGTGAAAGATGATATAGATGTAAAATGCCTTAAATAGAAAAGAGACCAATACCACTAATGGGAAAATGATGCTTCTTTGGTTGCATATTATACCGGAAATGTCATCCTTCATAATCTGCAATTGATAATTAATAATGTCAATTGCAGAAGCTTCTATTCTAGTTACATCCTAAGCATTTTTGAATCATCAAGAGAAAAGATTTTGCTTCCCACTTTCTATGATGGCTAATAAGTTTGATTTACTATACTTGAATATATTAAATGAAATTGAAAACTGAAGAAATTACATACTTGTATATATATTAAACACGAAAAATTTCTACTGCTGAATGGGGTCCTTGCTCTTGTGCAGAAACAAATTAAATGTTGCCCTGCCAGCTGAGAAGCCAAAATAAGGAAAACAGAGCACATAATAGGGCATTAACTTGCAAGAAATGAAGATGAACTAAAATGATCCATTTAAAGCCAAGTTCCATACTTACGGAGAGCACTAACAACAAACATTCCAGAAAATAAAATTCATCTATGCAAAATCACTTGACATCGATAGCCTGCACTTAAAGAAACAATCAAATTAGGTAACAGATTAACAAGAATGTTAGGATGCGAAGACTTCAATTAGAATGCAAAATGAAAGCTGAACAACCACAAAATTACATATTACTATGTCTCATTCAACCTTCTGACGAGACTGATTAATTCATAGTCAAGCCATCTGAATGCGTCATAGAGTATAATATAGTTATTATATTGAGACATTTTAACTTGTTTAATCAACCACTTCTATGAGCAGTGTGATAATTAGTAATTCCATCGAACAAAATATAACTCTTAGCATAAAAAACCTAGTGATACGAATCAATTAACTCAGTCAATATAGTAATGCGGAGTTGTCAAGACGCGTAAAAATGATGCTACAAAAAGGTATGGCATGGAGGAGTTAACCTGAGCCAAAACATAAGTAAATTGGACATAACCTAAAATATTTTTCCTTCTAATTTGGTTTATCTATGACAGGACCCAACCCCGACTAATATTCTTTCCTACGATCCAAGCACTCACATGAAATTGATAATTGGTATAAAGTCTTACTATTTACTGACTCACCATATCTCTGCTGCACAACTTTTATAATAATTTAATAATATAGTATTACTTAAAAATTGATTGGGTTTTTCATGTTTTTCCAACTTATCTCTCTCTAAATCAATTAAGAAAACGCTTTTAAAGTTTTTTAACTTAATACTGCTGTTGGTATTCCTCATCCCTTTCAGAAAAGAACTCAAAGTCATTATTATTAATGTCTCAAATCGTCTATATAGTCTGGTCAAACTACAAATACTTCATATTTATGTTTTGTACATACTATGTTTACAACTAGCTTACAAAACATAAATATGTACATATAAACTTAAGGTGCAGAAATATACTTCTGATCTCATGTTATGCAACACAAACTTAAGATCACCGAAAATTGATCTGCATGCTCTTGAGTCACCTGGGAGAATAAAGGAAAAAATAGGAAAAAGGTGAGCGCCTCAAGCACAATAAGTTGATATAATTTTTAAAACATGCTGTTTAAATCACTGTTTAAATAGACTACTTATTTGAAATATACATGTTTATATAAAATTGTAAGTCTGAATAACTGAATAGCTTAGTGTAAAACTGTGGCGACTCGGAACCCCTTATACAGGAATTCCGAGCGCCATTATATAAATAAATAAAGGAAAACGAATAAATCGTAAATAAAATGGTTTTAATAAAACATTTATACTGAAAATACGGTTACAAAATTTTTCTTTGTAATAATGCATAGAAACGACTCACTCTGACTACCCAAACATACCCATGACTGTCCGAGATCCTCTACGTGAGCTCCGGACCATCTTCGCTTGACTCCTGACCTCGGCTACCTGTGGAGGAAGGGATGAGCAACACATATAAAAAATGGCTAAATTTTTAAAGAACAATATTAAATTAAATGACTAAATTATCTTTAACACATATTAAAATTATTGTTTATGGACAATATTAACATATATTGGTATTTATTAAGGGTAATTTGATCATTTAATTTAATATTATCCTTAAAAAACTTAAGATAAAAACTTAAGGATGAGAAAAGATAAAAATAACAAAACTTTCATATGAGTGAAAAAAAATATAAGGGTAGTCAATGAAATTACTCTATAAAAATTATAAATAGGTATATAAAACTTGTAAACAATTATAAAAACTTATAAATAAACATATATATTTTATTTTATGTCAATTTACAACTTTTATATGAATGGTTATTTAAAAATTTATATATATGCTTATTTACAAGTTTTTATAATCATTTACAAGTTTTATAAGTTTATAATTTTAATTTTTACATGAAAACACGAAAATGGATGTGACACTGCATTGAATGTACGGTAGAATGATCCTCCATTGATATTTATTAACTACCTTAATCATTGATATGCAAATATATATTATTTATACTAATAGAATTGCACTAATCTTACAAACTTTATATTCAAGCTTATTTTGAATACTGTAATTTAAAAATACTATATATACATGATTACGTCCAAAATACATGGATATGTCGATTTCACAGGGAAAGGGCTGAGAAAAAATGGATTAGCAAAACGGACACTTTAAACAATAATTGAGATTAAGAAATGAAGATTTTGAATTTAATGCAAAGAAGAAAAACCACAAAATGGTTGAAATTTTTCAATTGCAAAAACAACAATACAATCAAGAATCCCCTATATGCTTCATTATTCTCTTTAGTCGAAGTGCGCTTAATCTGTCTCGGACACCGACTTTTCAAAAAACAAAATACTGCAATTGGCTACTTTCCATAGTTGTCTTCTTTTCCGAATTGGAAGCTGCAAATTTTCTCTTACCATAAAATTTGCTAATTGGACTTAGCTTGAGATTTTGTAGTCAATTTTGGATTTTTCTTGATAAAATCACTCAACCAAAAAATTGTGAAGATATATAAAACTCAACATTTAATGATTATTCCTAACCAAATAATGTTTTAAAGTACACTTTTCTTTACTTATCACAATCCTTAACCAGCTTTTTGATAGTCCCTGGTTAACCAAGAGCAAGAAAAATCAATTTATGACGAATAATTCGAATAAAGATTTTAGAAAAAAACTATCCAAGTATTTCAGACAAAATCCAATAAAAGATAAAAAGTTGCTATCATGATTATTTTTTAATTACAATTTCCAGAATGTTTGTGTGTGCACTTTAAGCGGTTTCCTTTCATACCAGAAACCACAATACATATAACCTTCAAAGTTTTCCAAGTGAAAGCTTCAACTTTATAATCTTACAGATAAAATTGATCAATATAGTACAAAATTATTCTCTTATGGAGTTGGAATGAAATAAACACTCAGATGTGGAAAACCATAACTTAGAACAAACAAACACGCGATCATTGATCAATATATAGGAAATCAACAATTTAGAACTTCAACCATTCCTAAGACTAACCTGCTTTGTGATCTCAAGGGTGTCAGTTGAAAATATTCATGATAAATTCTAATGTAATTACAAAGAAAAATAGAAATTTGTCTCCTGAGCTTGTGAAGACCTTTAAACTTTTATTCTTTCTTTTCTTTTCGTCTTATGGTGTAAATCAACTTGGTGATCTCGTGCTGAAGCATGGTACAGTAGAGTTGGTGCACAAAGGTTCTATGGCGCAGCGTGAAACAAGTCTACATTGGCATGCTGGATCGACGGAGAGTCTGTGCCGAGGTGTGAAGTTGATCTAACCTGAGGCACAGGGATTTCAGAGAGTTACAGCAGGGGTGCCCTATGCTTCTATGCTGAGGCACCAATTTTTCAGAGATTTGGTGTCGGGGCACCATATTATTTCATGCTGGGGAGCGATATCATGCTGGGGCGCGCGCAAGACCTTATTGTTCACCTATAAATAGACATGTTCATTTCTTTTCTAATGAGACAGAACATACAAGAGAGAGAAAGAAAAGATAGACTTTTCTAGAGAGAGAGGGTTATTCTAGAGTGAAAAGGAAAGATAAGGAGAGAAGAGAGCTTGTAAGCAACTCTATAATCTTGTATTCTTCTACTTGTAACTCTAAAACTCTTTATAGTGAATAGTTGGAAACAACAATGGGATGTAGGACAATTTTAGGTTTGAACCAGTATAAATTTCATGTCTCTTCTCCTCTTTACTATTTCATTACATGCCACTATTCATTTTGGGTTTTGTGTCGTCTGGATTTGTTTCTTCCATTTTTTGTTTGCTTGTGTTTGTGTGCTTTGCGCGTAACACTTCTTTTTCTCAAAAATCACTAAAAAATGAATTGAGCTGAAAACATAAATAAGCACACCAATTCCTCAAAATACACATATTTTCTAACTAAAATGCCAAGTGGTTGAATGACTTTTATTCTTTTCCTGTAGATGCCAATTGTCATTTCATGTTTTCCCGCTCCTTTTTTCTATTTGTTCTCACATTGAATTTTTGTTAGAACTTTGACACTTATAGATGTGAATATTTAAGCCTCTAATATGTCCCCCCAGTTGTAACGTGGACTAGACCAAACCTCACAAGTCTCAACGGGTCTTACATATAGGCTAAATATACGGAGGGGATTCGAATTTGGACCGTTGAGTCACTATGGCTCTCATACCATGTTAAGTTTATCGCTCTCCTAAAAACTAAGTTTATAGGTGTGTGCTTAACTTGAATATTTAAGCCTCTAATATCAAGAAATGAATAAAGAAGATAAAAAAAAAAAAAAAAAAAAAATTGACAATCCAAGTAAAACCAAACAGGAGACTTTAATATTCGCAAAAGTAACTAATTTACTTCAAAATAATGAAAAAAGTTACTTTTGCGAAATTTGTTTTGTTTCTAGGGAAAATATTTTATTACGTGATCGACCCATAGTGTTTGCTTCTAGGTGAGATCTTCCTTTTCGATTAAGTGGACTAGCAAGACTTGTAAGGTAAAAAAAGATAAGAATAATAATTATAACAATTTAAAAGGATTATTGTTTCAACACAGCTTAAAAAAGAAAGTTAAAAGTTTGTTCATATGGGGTGTATTAGAGAAGAAAGACGAGGATATTAATGGAATTAAATAAAGTAGTATTAATAATGAAATTGTTATAAAAAATAAAATAGTATATTTTGAAAAATTAGGTGTTGTTTAGATAAAATTTATAAAACTTTTTGTTACTAAAATGTTTATAGATAAAATTACTTACAAGGACACAATCAAAAAATAAATCTCGTCACAAATTTATACCTATTTGTTCTATATGAACCCTAATTGTTATAATTGTTATCTTTTTTGGTAAATAATTTTCAATGGAGTAAATATTAGACACCCGCGAGGTTTGGTCTAAGTAACAATCTCACCCCTGTTATTAATAAAGTAACATAGACACCCCTAGAATTGGAAAACATGGG
>JANKKB010027279.1:0-10429 GCA_026225775.1 Bursera palmeri | reverse complement strand
TTTGGAGTTTTATAATTTTCTCATCATTTTTGCACTGCCGCAGCCGACACTGTTTTCAGCGTCACTTTGTTTGCCGATTCATATAATTTATCTTTAATCGTTGGATGAAATTGTAGAGATTTTTTTACAACTTTATTAGATTTTTTTTTTTTAATGTTTCTCAGGAGAAAACAGGCCAGAAAAAACCTGACCTCGTAGGTGCATGATTTTTCATTCTATTTTCAACTCATAGTATATTTAGGTTTCAAAGCACGATTTAAATATCGATCAGTTTAATTTATTTTATCATTAACTTATTTTGAAAATTTTATATTTATTACAAACATTATTGAATATATAAAAAATAAACAAAATTTTTAAGATAAATTAATAATTATAATGATGAAAATACATGTTCTTTTAGGCTCTAATATATGTTCTTAAGATATATGTTAAGACTATCATTTAAATATGTAAAGGAAAAAGAAAAGATAAAAAAGAGACAAAGAAAAAATAGATAAGTTTTTACACTGAGAAGTATTTTCAATGGTTAAAGTGGGTAAGTGGACAACTTGGCATTTAAAGTTTGAGTATAACTATGTTTCAATATGACCCTTCAAAAAAAGTTGTTAAATTTTCCAACACCTTTGTTCTTATTATATAGAAGTTTCCTAAATATCGTAAATTGTCTTCTTGGTTCAATAAGTACAAGTCAAACTGTTTTCTATGTGGGTACTTTTCTTTTTCTTTTTTATCATTTGCAGGATTAGTTGAACTTTGAATTTGTGCAATTAGAATAAATCAGTTAAACTTGTTGTATGTATTTATATAATTGATACGGTAATTAACCAATTCAACACTCTGGACTTTAAAATATGGTATCACATCAACTTGTCACATCAATTAATATTTAAAATTAATTTCTAAATAAGTTAGCAAGAATAGTTTTATATGAAAAACAATTGTCTTACAAAATCCATCTTACTACCTCTAACAAAATAAAATTCGTTGCAGATCTTTTTACACTTCCAAACATCAAAAAAGTGAGCCATTTGAAGTAGAGCAAAAAATGGCTGGTAGGTTTTAATATAAATACGGCATATTACGAGTTATATATGTTTTCTTTCTCTTCATGAAGATACATTGATTAATAATAAATTTATCCTTGTAGAAATTTCTGTCTCATCGTTAAGCTTCTTTGCTAATCCCATGTTGCTTATCATACAACAAAGTGAGTTTAATTTGTTATCTTATTAGATAAGTGGTCTGTACATCAGAGTAGACAAACATTGAGATATCCACAGTTAACTAGAAAAGTAAATTATCTACTTTCCCTGTCTGCGTGTCTCCTTCCTTATGGCTGTTTTGGATTCTATCAAATGCCTTGTTGAGATTGTTGCTCATTTATTAGTTTAAGTTAGCTTCTATCATAAATAAAAAAATAAAGTTGTATAGTAAATAGGAGTTCTATTCCTATTAGGAATAGAATATCTTCATATAAGCCTATAAATATAGAGATTGAGAATAATATCTAGTATGAGAGATAAACTAGATATAAGAGATCAACAATCTTCTAGGATATGGGAAGAGATGTAGACAACACCAAGATTGAGCTAGTAAAACGAGAATAGTTTCAGGATTGAGCAAATGAATTGAGGAATAATTTCAGGACTTTATTATATTGGGTATTAGATAGAATACTAGTTGTTGTATGTGATCTCTTGTACTCTTATATATTTATGATATAATGAATTTATCTATTCATCTATAAATGTATATAAAATTGATATCAAACCACATTAAATATTGTGTTGTTGTTGTGATTAATTATTTTTTTTTTTACTTGCAATTACCAATTTCGATTGGGTTAGTTGTTTGAACTGTTTTAGATTGTACTTAATATTTTCTAAATTGGGTTAATCAAAGTTTATTTTGTCAGTATTAATTTTGGATTTTTTTCGACATGCCTCCCTTACAATAAAGCTAAAATTTTGTTGGTGGAATGTAATTTGCAACAAAAAATATTGATATTTCTCAGTTATTTAATATCTAACAGCATTTGATTCTCTCAAATAATAACTAGGATAAGGTATTAGATATGTTTTCACTTTGGTGCTCCGACTCAAAACTATGAAATGAGAATGAAGGTAGAAGTGTGTTGTTTTATGGTTTAATACTTGCTTTGCAAGCTGATAGCATGTGGATTATGCAGGCGTCTACAAGCTTTGAACATCTCTAGTCAATTGCTATTGACTATCTTTTAATAGATTCTTCTAACGATAAAAATCACGTTAGCGATTTAAACAATTTTTTTTTTCTTTCTTTGGAGGTGCATTTTCTAAATTTTAAAATTGATTTTTTTTTTCTGAAATCTTTTAGCAATAAAGATGAAGCAAGTTAAGCCCAAATTAGTAAAGCTAGGGGAAGCATGCGGGGTTCTAAGAAATTATATTTATTTGATTTATTTATATTTTGATTTGCTTTAACACAATGGACAAATTATAACTATTTAATTATGTACTTGATTTATATTTTGTTTATAATTTGAGCAATTCATGAAAATTAGATGAAATTGTTAAAACAATTCTATGTTACATGTAGTTGAGGTTGGGGTGGGGATGGAATTTTGTTTTGGGAAATCTCCATCCCATCACTGATTTAAGAAAATGGGGATAAACTTGGGATGAAGATGGGGATGGGCTTGGCACATGTAATAATTAAGCTATCAATAAAGGTGCGACTTTAATATTTAAGTCTACTACATGTAATACTCTTAGGATGATGATCAGGATCCCAACATCTAGCCGTGAGATAGTTTCATCTCCCTCTACATCTTTATTCCAAATTCCCAACACAAACTTGTCTCACCAGAGTAAGACCATGAGCTGGAATAATTTGCGTTTTGCACTATTGCTCCAAATTTTTGTGGTCGCCCATTGCTAACACTAGCCAACAAATCACTTCCTGTTGGATAGCTTCCATAGCTACTTTGATGAAAATTGCTGTCACTATCTCCATCACTATGATCCTCGTCATTGTTAATTCTTTCTTGAATCATATTTGTATGCAATTAGAAGATAAGGCTATCCTTACTTGACAAGGGGTGTAGCTAATAGGCTGTAGATATTTCATCTATTTAAGTTGTGGAATATGATAATCTCTTTCATAAATTGTTATAACCCAACTTGTCAGATTACTTTCCTGAATCAATAACCAACATGACAAGGGCAACAAGGTATTACAAAATCTTGAAAATTTAGGACAACTAAAATTTTGATGAAAAATTTATGATTGGCGGATTAATTTTTGTGATTTTTACGACTCATTGCAGGATCTAACTGTTTTCTAGATCTTACATGTCCTAGAGAATGCAGTAAACAAAGTTACCAAAAGCAGGGTGTCAAAATTTTACATTTCCATTAAATAATTATTTCTTGCAACTCAACTATTTTCTGTTTGGATCAGAGTTTCGTTTAGATAATTGAACTGAACTCTAGAAAAAATAAGCGACTCCTTCACAAGAGAAGGAACGTCGACTAGAAATCTGATATTTTCAATTTATATTGTAGGAAAAAGTAAATACTTTATATTGTATGATTAGTGAAAGTAACTTTGTAGGAAATTTACCACTTAATGTTAAAAATCATCAAACAGACCTTTTACAGTTTATTGAATACTAACAAAGTTATTTTTGAAGGATAATAGACAATAAAATGTTCACGTTAATGGATGTTTGTTAGTGTAGAAGAAAGAGAGGGCTGAGAGTAGTGGTTAAGAAAAAGTTGAACCTGTTTGGGAGAAAAATTATCATATTTTTAGTGTTTTGGATAACATTCAGTATATGGAGAAATTCTCATAATTAGAAGAAAAATGATTTTTTTTTCTTAAAAAGGAAAATTTGGAATATTCTTGATTGTATCCAGAACAGAGTCTTCTAACACAAATTTTCTTCATTTTTTGTTTTTAAAATTTTTTTTGGATCAGAGTTCCGTGTGGATATCCCAAGCAATTCTTCGATCTCTATGGAGCTGTCTGGAGCTACAGACGTTAAGGAAGACTTACCAACAGAACAAAAAACTGAAAGACCTACCGTAGGTAAATCTTTTTGTTACGTGGTGTTATCTTAGTTTCGCACAGATTATCAGGTTGTATTTGATATTTGATTTAATAATTGCATTTATAAAACTTCTAAGAACATGTAACTTTTATATTCCAACCTTCTTACTGAATTAATTTTTTGTCATTTGGATTTTTGCATAACATTAACCGTGTAGATAATTGAACTGAACTATAGATATATAGATATATCTAGTCTGACTCAAGGAAAACCCTAAGTAATTTATTAAACTGCCTACTTGTTATGGGCTGACTCTGTACATATATATGTCATACTAGCAATGTATAAAGCTTTGTGCTTATAAAAAATACGTAATGATAATTCCTTGCGCAATATAAATATACACGTGTGTATGTTTTGTTATAAAATATTGTTCTTGTTTCAATTTGACAGATATGGATACAAGAAGTAGATACATCGAATTGTATAGGGCTGCACTTGATGGTGATTGGGAATCAGCTGAAAGAATTTATCAGGTACATCCTGAAGATATAACTGCTGCGATCTCAAAGAATGGGGACACCGCTCTCCACATTACAGCTGCAGCGCGGCCTTCTGAATTTGGGATAAAACTTATAGGAAAGATGACTGAAGAGGATCTACTTACAAGAAATGATCGTGAAAATACAGCTTTTTGTCTTGCTGCTATCTCGGGAAACGTGGAACTTGCCAAGGCAATGGCACATAAAAATAGTAAATCAATATCTACCAAAGGTCGTTGTAATGCGTTACCACTTGAGATGGCAGCTCTTTTCGGCCACAAAGAGATGGTAGAGTACCTTTATGAATTCACTCCTGATGAATTATTAGACGACGGTACGCATCGTGTTGATATGCTTGTGAATCTGATAAGCAAGGGTTTGTATGGTAAGCACTATTCTTCACCATTGCGCTAAATGCTCATCTACCTGATACTCATAATTTTAAAATTTAGTTTGACTTTTGCAACATGGACTATAATTGAATTTTGACATAGAATCAAATAAGATAACTTATATAGAGCAATACTATACTAATTTAAAATGTTCACCATACAAATTGTTTTCTTTAAGTATAAACTGACATGGAACCCGAGAAAAAAAAAATAAAATCTTATAAATGATGATTGTAATAAATAATATACATAAACTGAAAATAAAGTTAAAAGAAAAGGAAGTTTTCGTTTCTCTTTAGAATAGAATTAATAATTCTATTTTTTATAAACAAACTGAAGGCCTGGCAGTCAGGCTGCGAGTGCCTTGTTGGAAACACTATTTTTCATATTCACTTCTACTTTTTCTTTAATTAGGAAAAGTATGGTTGTTTCTAGGTTTTTAGTAGTCTTATAAATAAGAGGAATGAATATTGTAAGGATGGATAGTTGAAAAAAAAATAAGCATTTTTCTGTTTATTCGAGGCATGAGGCATTGCAGGTCTGAAAATATCTCTTAGATCCTTTCGTCTATCAGGAGTATATCTATTTATTTATAGCTTCCAATTAACATATAAGAAACATCAAAGATGTTGAATGATGTGTTCTCAGATGTTCCGCTGAAGATGGTAGAGAATTGCCCGGATTTAGCAACTCGTCGTAATCAAGATAAGGAGACTGCATTGCATGTCTTGGCTCGAATGAGTAGTACTTCTCACTTGGTTAATGAAAATCAGCAAGGAATTTGGAAACGCTGCTTAAACCGATGTTAGTCCCTTCTCTTACCCTTAACACGTTCACCGTAGCTTATATGCTTAATTGTTAAGTTAAATTGCTTCTTTGGTCCATGTTTAAAAAAAGCCACTGACCTCCTCACTCTCTTTTGACTAATAGTTAGCTATTATAATTTCCATCTAAATAGAATTAAAAATTTTCCATAAATACCCTTAGAATATTGGTATAATCATAGTTTTAAATATACAGTGTGTAATTCTAAATTAAAACGTGCATGAATAATAAGAATATAATTTTGAAGGTAACAAAAAATTTCTAAAAAAAATTTTAGTTTTTTTTTTTAATTTAATTTGCATAACACCTTCAAATTGAAAAAAAAAATTTCTGTAATAATAAATATAATTATTTTTAAAAATAATCATCTTACAATTTAACAGTTAAAAATTGATTTATGGGCGTTATGGGAAATTATTTTTATTTTTTAGTTATAAATTTAGTGTAAATAACATTTAGACCCTTCAAGCATTAACCATTATCCTCAGGGTTTTATGGCAGAAGATATTGTAGGTTTACAATATTCTTGGATTACAACCTTTTTAATTAGTATGTGATTTTAAATATTAATCAAACGCCTAAACCATCTTGATTATATGTAGAGGTAATTATGAGGTTAATTATGTATTTGATTTGGGGGCAGAGCTACACTCTGGTGACGAATGATAGTATATCCACCCCCTTACTGCCTTTAAATCCCTAATTTAAATCCTTAATCGAATGATAGTATATCCACCCCCTTACTGCCTTTAAATCCCTAATTTAAATCCTTACTTTTTTTAAGTTAACTTTAACGAAGGTAGCAGCAGCATCCTGAAAGACATCCTCATCATATAGGGATAAGATATATACCAGATAAGAAAGCTCTGTGACAACTTATATTTTGGGGTTTACATATACTCATGATTGCTGCTATAATTTAACCTCTACACTCGAAGATCTGATCAAATAATATTATTATGGTTAAAGCACCAAAGAAATTTTAAGTTATATATAAAAAAATTAAGTTTTATATTTTAACTCTTTTTTTTATTTAATCCATTTTTAATTATTATTTTTCTTTGAGTCTTCCTTAATTTTTATTTTTCACCCCAAACTATCAAAGTCCTATATTCTGTTTATAAATTTCCTAGTTAAAATGAATTGCAGTTGCTTCAAGGACGAGGATAATCTCTTATCAGTTTTTTTACAAAAGATAGTTTGCTAAACCGCATTAAACTTTCAGTTTCAGGTAGCATCCAAAAGATGCCCCCTAAAGCACTTGAACTAGTCAGAAGACTTTGGAGAGAAGTTATGGCATCGGATGACTCCACTTATTCAGACATTGTTCGTACTTCTCCGGAACTAGCATTCGTTGCTTCAGAACAAGGAAACATCGATTTTCTACGAGTACTTATTGACGTATCTCCTGGGTTCATATTTGAAGTTTACGAAAATGATTATACAATATTTCATTTTGCTGTTAAATTTCGTCGCAACGACATCTTCAAACTCATATATGGGACAGGTTCATTCAAAGATATAACAGCTTCGAAGAAAAATAAAGAAGGGAATAATATATTACATTTGGCTGCAAAGTCGCCACCATCAGATCGGCTCAATGTTGTATCAGGAGCAGCTCTCCAAATGCACCGAGAGTTGTTGTGGTTTAAGGTTAATAATTATATTTACACCACTCTTAAATTTGTTTTGGAGAAAAAAAAATTATTTTCTTTCTGATAAAATATTTTATAACGTTAAATTAATTTTTTACAGGAAGTGAAAAAAATGATGCATCCATCGGATGCTGAATGTAGAAACAAAGAGGGGAAAACTCCTGGAGACTTATTCACTGAGCAGCACAATAAATTGAAGGAAAAGGGGGAGAAATGGATGAAGGAGACTGCAAATTATTGCGCAATTGTGGCAGCACTTATTGCCACCGTGGTTTTTGCTGCAGCTTTCACTGTACCAGGTGGCTTGGAGGACGAGACGGGAACTCCTCATTTCGTTCATAAAGCTTCCTTCAAAATCTTTGTCTTATCAGATGCTCTATCGCTGGTATTATCCTCTATCTCCATAGTGTTCTTCTTATCCATTATCATTTCCAGATACGCAGAAGAACATTTCCTCTACAAGTTGCCTGAAAAGTTGGTTTGGGGACTTGCTACACTTTTCTTATCAATAACAGCTGCAACAACACTAGTGTTTCCTGCAACTATTTTCATTGTCTTCAACGATGGAGTGCTATGGATTCCTATTCTTGTTACCGTCATTACTTTGCCGCCAGTTCTCTTGTTAATTCAGCAACTATGGCGTCTTAATTCTTTCATACGTTACGCGTTCGATTTATATAAGTAAATCTCTCTTCAACCCCCAAAGAAAGAATGGCAAGCAAGGTTAAGAATAACAAAAAACTACCATTTTAAGTTTTGTTTGTTCGTTATATGTTAAAGTATGATGTTAGACTGTGCAATGTTTGTATTCAATTATTAAAAATTCAAAACTATTATTTTATTAATAAGTCGAAGTATCAATGTTATTCAGATATTTACAACTTTTTAAGTTTGTATTATTATTATTTTAATCTTGAATGATATAAATTCCATTTGGAATTATTACGTGATGATAAAATAAGCTTGATATAAATGTAGTCTCCCAATTAGGCAAAACAAAAGTTTGTTAAGTAATGAATTTCTTGAAAATTTTACATGAGAGAAATAAATTAACCATTGAGAGCTTCTTAAACTGCTATCTTGTGGGTTGCATGAATCAACTTCAAATATAAAAGTATTCTTTTTTTTTTTTTTATTTGAAACATGGATGTTNCATTGAGAGCTTCTTAAACTGCTATCTTGTGGGTTGCATGAATCAACTTCAAATATAAAAGTATTCTTTTTTTTTTTTTATTTGAAACATGGATGTTCGGGATAGTTTACGCACACCTCGACTATTAGTAATCTCTAATAAAGAAGTGCAAAATTGTGTTTCTCATTTCAAGTACTTCTAATATTCTTATATTAATTTTATTTCTTAATGGGACATATATAATTGTTTTCTTTATTGAATATTATTAGAATCTGAAATATATGATTAACACTTTATTGAATTGAATACACAATGATAGATAGTTATTTAAAGACGATTACAAAAGTTCACTATTTATTAAAAAAAATCCTATTTAGTAACTATAACATGTCACTAGTTTATAATTTCTAGAATTCTGTTATTGTGTTTCTCATTTGATTAAGTATTAATCTATTTAAAATTGAAATAGACTGCATGATTATATTTTAGAATTATAAAAATATAATGTCTAAAATCTTAATTCATGAGAAAACATTTGTTTAAAAGTTACGAATTTGAAGATTAATTTTTTTTAAAAAAAATTATGAGTTCAATCCTTTTAAAGTTCATATTTGCTCAACGGTTGGATTCACTTGAAATAAATCCAACGGCTGTGCCAACCCAGCGCAAACTAATCTCTCGACATGACAAATTCCAGGACACAAACACTCAATCACCTTCACCACCTCACTTTCCCACTGCTTCACACCCCGCCGTCGCCACTGCCGCTGCAGCAGCGGCGAATTCACTTTAACTATGGCTATGGCCATTACGCACTCCTTTATCTTCTCCAGAGCTTCGCTCTTTCACAGCAGCAATGGCTTAAAACCCTTCAGGTTTTGCATCCATTTTTCCTCTGCTTCAGCTCTTTCTACAAATTTATACAGTATGTTTCCATTTGATCAAATATCAGTCAACTAAATTAATTATATTGGTTGCATATATTTTTTAGAATAAAACAATTATATAAAGATTGTGAGCATAAAAACACGAAAATATGCTTATATAATATACAAAAGTATATTAAATGCGGAATTAAAAATTAAATTTGATACCTCCCGCCATTGAAGCTTGCAGAGGCTGCTGGAACACAAGTGTTCTTCTAAGCTTTTGTAATGCTCTCTAGATGGTGTATTTCGTGAGCTTACCAAGCTTAGGGACTTGTGTTTTATTAATAATCATCAACAACCCAGCCTTACATTTCCATCAAAGGTTAGGTTGAAGCATAATTATGAAAAACTAAATGATGACCAATAAAGTGATGAAGGGTTAGTGAGAGACAATAACAAAAAACAATTAATATGTGGACCAACTTACTTTACGTAAAAAAAAATGCAACATTCTCCTACTTGATCCATATATTTCATCATTTACAATAATAAGAAACAAAATATATGAATCATGGCAATAGGTTCTCTATAAAGCGACTATTATCTTCCATGTATCACAATATATTATGCTTCTTAAACATTAACCCATATTTCTTAATGAATAAACCCTATGTTTATTCTAGGTCCAAATGCAAGCCATTCATTATCTCTCCTCACTTACACTAGCCTTGTCCGAATTCTCTTCTCTTGCTCTCCTTGTGTTTTTCATTTGATTTACACAAAATCTCTAGCAAGATTTCACAATTCTAAGGGATTAGGAGTACTAATCCATTTGTGTTACATGTGTGTAGGTTGATTGGTGACCAATTTCAGAAAGGTCACAAAGAATCAACTTGAGTAATTGGAATTTTGTAAGTATTTTTCAACCTAATTAAGGCCTAATTAGCATGATCCATGGTAGGAATCATCAAATGGTAT
>JANKKB010027278.1:0-10429 GCA_026225775.1 Bursera palmeri | reverse complement strand
AAATGATTTAAAAAAAAAAAAAAAAAAGCCCTTCCAAAGATCATTTTGATACTATTATAAAAGTTATACATAATAATTTAATCATCATCTAATTCGTTACATAATATTAGATTTAAAATAATCAAACTGTGAGATGTGCGAAAAAAAAAATGTTATATTTGACATGCTTATAAAATAATCATCTAGTATTTTGTAGAATACTAATGATTTGAACAGAATCTTAAAAAAAATAATAATCAAACTCTGCAAGAACAAGCTATCTAAGCTGCATTATTTAAAAGCTTATATTGGAAAAGTTTGCAGTTTGGCTTGCACTTAAACAAATTAGTATTTTTTTTATTTTATTTTTTGTTTATTTTAGTTTCAAAAAAATTTAGGTATATGCTACTGTTTAAAACTTGTTTGAACCAATCTGTCAACTTAATTTATTAACTAAATTAGGGGAAAATGCAATGACCCCTCGGACTAAATTTTAACTTCAGATTTTTGTTAAACTAATGTTTACCTTAAAAATTAATCAAAAATTAATATTTATTCTTAGATTTTTAGGAGATAAGTATTAATTTTAGAGTAAATAGTATTAATTTTTTTGAAATAAATGTTAGTTTAATAAAAATTTGGGATAAAAATTTTTTCGAGATTTAAAATTTCCCACCAAATTAGGTAATGAAATGAGACGGCGAGAAAAGCGGATGGAGTGATTGTGAATGGCAGAGAAAAATGGAAAGAAATGTGGGTGGAGAGAAGGTTTCCTCTCTCTTGTTGCCGATTTCAAAATGGAAAGAAATGGCAGGAAATATCGTCCGTCGGTGTGAGGTTGACTACAATAATCCCAAAAAAAAATTTCTGGCTATTTTTCCTTATAACCCTAACAAGCAGGCCATTTCTCCAAATTTTCCTGTATGTATAATGAATACCAGTAGGCAGTCGCCTACAAAGATGAGCAAGAGGTTGGAGGTGTAAATTTGAGAGGGTGTCCTCAGAATTGCAGAAGAAGATTATGCGCTTATTCTGGTTAATCTACGGAAACCTTCTTAGCCACCCACAAACAGCCACGTGGCACTACGGTATTGAATCAAAGAAAAACCAAAACTATCGTTCAGAGCCACTAGTAAACTACCTGTAATCTAAACCTCTTCTTTCTTTGAGACCAGTCTCTCTCTCTCTCTCCCTCCCTCCAAAAATCTCCAAGTCTTCACAAATGCCTGCCACATCTAAACTTGATTGACTGAACTGAAAACTGAAGCTCTAGAAAGCTAAAGCAATTGTTCAAGTAACTACCAGCCATGTCTTTAGCTCCGAGTAGTCATGCATCACTTTACTCTTCACCACCTTTGCCGAGGACCCTTCAAGCTGCCAAGCAAAACTCTTTGCTGTTCTCTCCAACCAAGCAATTCTTATCCAAGAAAAACTCATTTGTGAGTTCTTCAAGCTGTTCCTACAATACCCTTTTGGTGAAACCTTCGATTTTGATCATTAAAGCATCAGAAACTGAGGCACAAACATCGAAGAGTGCTGAAAGTGGTGAAGGAGAAGAAGAAAAGTATGTAGAGTATGAGGTCGAAATAGAGCAGCCTTATGGGCTGAGGTTTGCTAAGGGAAGAGATGGTGGAACTTATATTGATGCTATTGCACCAGGTGGATCCGCTGACAAGTCTGGGAAGTTTACTGTGGGAGATAAAGTACTTGCCACCAGGTACATATTTTGCTTCAATTATTTGTTCTTCAATTCTCTGGTTTTTTGTCATTCATGAGAAAAATACTGGTTCACAAGTGTCCTAATAGTGGCAATTGAGCAGACTAAGTTTAATCGATGACTTCAATTCTAAGATTAAAGGTTATATTTCAATTTTTTGAATGAATTCATGGTAGAGAAAGTGACCTGGGAGCTCTAAATTTGTATGCAGTGCAGTGTTTGGGACAGAAATATGGCCTGCTGCTGAATATGGAAGGACAATGTACACTATCCGCCAGAGAATTGGCCCATTGCTCATGAAAATGGAAAAGAGATATGGTTGGTTCCTCACCTGTTCTTACTTTCAGTACTTTTCACAAACCTTCAGTTCAAGATTCATTGAAGAACACATGCCCAACAAAATGAAAAAACAAGCTCTACCATATCCAAAACTCATTAGTATCAAATTTTGTGAGAAATTAAATGTTTCTTCGTTAATACAACTTAATGTATTGCAGGGAAGATGGAACAGATGGGCGAATTGACAGAAAAGGAGATTATAAGAGCAGAGAGGAACTCTGGTGTAATTAGTAACAGAGTGAGAGAAATCCAAGTGAGTTTTTTTTTTTTTTTTTTTTTTTTTTTTTTCCGACGAATAGCAGTAGAATGAATCTGTAATTGTGAGGAATTATTTTCCTCTTTGGTAAGATAACACCAGTGTAGCTCTACAATTTGGCTGTTGTTGCAGATGCAAAATTACTTGAGAAAAAGGGAACAGAAAGAACGCAGAGAAAAGGACCTTCGTGAAGGGCTGCAACTTTACAAGTAATTCCTGGCAATTGAGCCTTTCCAAGCACTTGTTTATTTCTCTTTTAGTTTTTCAGATTTGCAATCATAGTCTAATAATAACCCCAGTGGCAAAATTTGAGTCTGTATTGGGATCAAAACCAAGTCCTTTTTCATCTGGCTAATCCTTTTTTCCCATTTTTTTTTTCCACTGATCAAGGGCTGGCAAATCTGAGGAAGCACTAGAGAAATTTGAGTCTGTGTTGGGATCAAAACCAAGTGCACTTGAAGAATCAGTAGCAAGTTACAATGTTGCATGTTGTTATTCTAAACTTAATCAGGTATGACTCTTGAAGACCATCACCAATGTAATTTATATATAACAGATGATGAATTCTCATGATATATTGTTACACTACCAGATAAAAGCGGGTCTCTCAGCTCTTGAAGATGCAATGCAATCAGGATTTGAAGACTTTAAGGTAATGTATCAATGATAAAAAGCACTACGATTTACTTCGAATTTATCAGTTCATAAAGTATCTGTCTAAAATTGTTGCCATTGTTGACAGAGAATCCGGACAGATCCTGACCTTGCCAATCTCAGAACTTCTGAGGAATTTGATGCTCTTTTGAAAAAATACGACGAATCATTTATCAATGAGAATGCCATCAATGCTATTAAATCATTATTTGGCATATTCAACAAGGAATAAAGCCATGAATTGGCATCATAAATAAGAAAACTCAAGTTGAAGATTGCTCAGGAGCTACAGAAGACAGAAGCGTTGGCAGAGCCATAGAATGCCTGAGGATAATTAGTATAGCTCTTGTTTGATGATTTTGTTCATGGTATTATTTCAAAGTGATATTTGAAGATGTTTATTATGTTCAATGGCTGGTTAAGAAAATTCAAGAGAATTTTAACAGGAATAGGATTAGAATGATTCTTGTTTCTGTAGCCTCTCAGTCAAGAATTCTCTTAACAATATCAACAAATTGTCAAAAAAAAAAGTCTATGTTGCCAATGCCACAGTTAGAAGAGTATCTCTTACTTGGTTAAGTCTTTCTTGTTGTAGTTTGAGTTTGCCGTAAGAGAAGGATGCTATACGTATCCAGATAAAAGGGGCACCAATTTTAAGCAATGTGCAGTTACTTACCCATTTGGCATTTGCCTTTCCGGATCTGCATCTCCGCTGCTGTCAGCACTTGGCTATACCTAAACCATCAATAAGGTCAAAATACTAATATCTGCCAAAAAAAGTTTGATTTGGCAGCTCATCAGCTGCTATGTTCACTTTAGAGAGCAAAATTAAGGGAGAATATCACTAACTTCCTTAGCATTGCAGACTCTGGACTAACTGCTTGAAAATGTTTCATACCAAAATCTAGATATTCACAACTTAACATAGAACAAGAGTACAGTGAGAAAAAAGATGGGGAACTAAAATTTTAAAAAGTGAAATCATCGAGGCAGAAAAACATGTATGATAATTATTGCCCGATCATGGCAATTTCTAGACATGAAATGTACACGCTAAAATTTGTCCACCATATAAACAATGGTAAAGACTGCTATTTTGCAACAATCTCCAAGCTTTGAGCTTCAGTTAGAGAAAACCCCTAATACAATTCCCAGAAGCTCAAAGAACTTTACATCTTCTTCACATTATTTTATTTCTATGCAAAATGAAAAAATAGCTCATCTACATACACGTGGATCCCACGTTATGCAAAACTTTTTACAAGTCCATAATTAAACTTCAATAGCAAAACAAGCTAAAATAACATTTTCATCGATCCAGATGAGCTCTTAAAAGAACCCTTTATCCTTGTTTTTTAAGGTCTATGCTTCAAAATCCATAAATAGAGCTTAGCTTAGTGCTTTCTTCACCTGCTTATTATAGAAGTTACAGGATCATCTCGTACAACTATACCTAAGTTTTGCACTGCCCCCACAAAAAGGAAAGTCAAAAGTGTTGAGGAGAATGTACAACTTCAAGCAAAAACATTTCTGCCGTTGTACTTGTAGATTATTTCTTCAAACTATTGCTAGAGAGGACTTTCTTCCCATACGGACTGGTTCGGAGCACAGGCACATGGGGCCTTATGGCATCCACCAATGCAGCATGAAGAGTTCCCTGTTCATCATGAAAACATAGGAAATAAAAAATCTATTGTGAAGAATCTAATAGAATCAAACAGTCAAAAATCATTTAATAGTTCCCAAGCATATTTCAGTGCAGTTCTCATATTATAAAAAGGACCTGTACAGGATTCTCTTAATGATAAGAATGGTTCAGCAAACAGCGATTTTACTCACGTTTGACTGGTGCAACGCTGCTTGAATAACATAATTTCCATAAGGATCTAGCATGACTTGATCCAGGTTAGCATTATTTATCAGCTCCCGGATAATACGAGCACGGTGTTCCTCATTTGCATAGATTAGACATTTCTCAACCACATTACTACTGTACTTCTGCATGGACAAATCTCCATAGTTACCCTCCAATTGATCAAGAATATCCATTGTTGCCGATGGGAGTCGAAGCTCAAATACAAATTGCACAACATAGTTCCTGCAAAACTACAATTTAAGACTTTGGAACTTAAAACTGTATGTTTAAATATGCAAAGGAAAGGCAGATTCTGAATTCCTTCTAAGAGCAACTTTCCTATTATCTTTGATATGAACTGTAAATTGAAACTGTTTGGTCTTTCCATTCTCAAAATACATTAAGGACCCTGCTATAAGGTTAAAAAATAAGAAAAAATAAGAAAACCAAGTTTTGACTATCTCAGCAAGTTTTGAGAGTTAAAACAACTTCCTACAGTCACCACTGATAAAAATCCTGGAAATTATGAAAAAAAAAAATCAGAAGTATAAGATCTTGTTAATAATCTAGAATACTTGCTTTTTTCTTTCTCTTAAGATAGAAAAGATAAGTAAACAAAATCCTACAAGAAAATGCAACTTGTTACTAGTTATTACAATAAGATGTAATGGAATAAAGTTCCAATGAATAGTGCCACATCAATCTATTAAGATTGGCAGTGGCATCTTTCTGCCATTTACAAGGATATTATTTATGTTTTTTAAATTGTAGGCCAGTTTGTATAAACAAATACATCCAAACACCAGTCAGAACAAGTCTTAAATTGTAGGCCATCCTTTCAACACAGTAGACAAATACATCCAAACACCATTCAAAACAAGTGAAAATGATGATTCAGTCATGATAAGAAAAATAGGATACCCAAATGGATCTTGTGAAAGGATTAGAGCATTTGCAGTGATCTCACAGACTAAACGACGTTTTTGCTCTTCCTCTGAATGTATAAGACATTTTTGAAGCACACAACAGCCATGACGATCAGTTGCAAGCTCCACACAATTACTAGTCGCAGCTTCAAAAAGAAACTGCACCAGAAATCAAAAGCGGTGTTTTTAATATCGATATGGAAGGTAAAATTCAGAATAAACAGAACCATCACAAATATATCACATGGAAGACAAAGATGTATCATGCGGAAAAAGTGACAACCAACCAAAAAAAATAATTTTACTAAGTGGCGTTGTGGAAATTCTGCAAAATAAAATCTTCCTGATTTGCTTTTCAAAGCATTTATGGCCATACCTGGAAAATAAATTCTTGAGATACATGAATGCAAAAGTGCAACAAGCCACTATATAATATATATAGAACTAATTGTCATACATTCTTGGTTCACCCTTACGCTCTTATTAGAATCATGACAACCTATCTGTAACATCATGATAACCTATCTGTAAAACAACAAACTGTACAAAGAAAAATAATTTACCTTGCTGTATTCTGGCAATAAATGCAGCAAGCAGCGTTGTGCAACATGATTGCCATTCATATTCTTTATGAGTGTCACAATACCAGGTTTCAGCGAGGAAACAACCAAGGAAAACTGCTCTGGACTCTTAAGGGTTTCAATAACCTTTTGAATGGCACGTGTCCTGTGTTTGAGAGAACAAATTAAATGAACAACAACAATAGCACTGATTGTAACAGAAGACACACGCACATACACCAAGACAACCTACAAGGCAGAAAAGTAAAAGAGGGAGGGAGGGAGCAACCCGTGCATATCACAAGAAATTCTAACAAGATCTCCAGCTTTCCTAGTGATGGCATGAAGTATTTGCATTCTCTGATTCTCATTACACACTTCAAGCAGCTTCTGGACCAGGTAATTTGCAAAGGGGTCTGTCATGAGCTCGACAACATGATCAATGATCTCAAAAAAAATCTTTTCAATATCTTCTGGGGTACCTTCAGAAATTTTTCTTTGTAAGAAGCGGCAACCATGTTGGTCCTTTGACATGAGATATATTCTACCAGTGACTTCATCCACTGAATTATATTTATGTGCTTGTGGCCTCACATTGGTACTTTTGAGATCTGAAGAATCAGGGGACAAAGGCCATGAGTTCAAACCATCTAGCTCAAAGCATCCGACATTTGGATTGGATAAGCTAAGGCGGACATGACCATTTGTCAGAACTTTTCCATTCTGGTTGACATGAGCTTGTGATTCATTTCCTCCAACAGCTCCAAATTTGACAGCTTTTAATGTGTTCAACCCCTGTGATCTTGTTAGAATCTTCTCAGGAAAAGTATGCTTTCCCACTTTGCCCAAAACATGCATGGCATTGTACTCTGTGGAGGCAAGAGCAGGATGTGTTTGGTTCAAGGCCCTTGGAACTGCATAAGTATTCCAAAATGGTTGTTGATTAGATTGTTCAAGTCGGTTTGGCATCTCAAAACATGGTTGTCTCATGTTACAACCTAATAGCTTAGTTGGGATATTTCCATTCAGTTGAACAGGATGCTGGGTCTCCAATCGTTGATTACGGAGCTGCTGCATGTACAGGTACTGCTGATGCATCCTATGATATTGTTCCTGTTCAATATTGCTCCAACTAATGTGAGGCTGATTTAAATGTTGTGAATGTAAGTAAGGAAATGAAGATTGTGCATCTGCAAAGTATTGCTGTTGATTGGACATTACAGGAAACTCCGCGCCAGGAACAGCCACATTAGATAGGAATTGGAAACCTTGTACCCCATGAGCCAGCGGCAAGGCAGCAGAGAAATTTTCAACCGGCTGACAATAGCCAACTTGAAGCTTCTTGAGTTCTTGAACATCAAGATTTAAAAAATTTAAACTTTCTTGTCCAACTTTTGTCGCATCAAATTCATCAAAACCACAAGGTTTATTATATGTGGATTGTAGAGAGGAAACAATCATCAGTCGTGGATCTACACTAGAAGCTGACTCCTTTAAGGTGTTTGTGTGTTGGCAATCCAGTAAAACCGCACGATCTGGTGAGGATTTAGCCCAAGGACTCCCACTTTCCATTTGTATTCCACCATTAAACCTCAATTTTGCAAATGCAAATGTCAAGGACTGGTCATCAGGCAGATTTGCTTCCCCCTGTTCCATCCTCTTGATTGGCGAGTGTTGAGGTTTGTCCACAAATATTTTTCCCTCATCTAAACTTCCATTGCTTTTAAGTTTCTCAGTCAAAGGTCCTTTGCAGGAATTGACACTTACAGGCAACAAGCTGTCATTTGAAGCAACCCTTTCAACTCCAGATTCCTCAGAATGTGTGTTCCCAGATGTTGCATTAGGTATCTCACCAAGAAGTTTTTCAAACTCATCAACACCTAGTTCAGTTCTCCTATCCATTTTGCAAAATACAAAATGTTTAAGAACTCCTTTCCGCCAAAACTTTTCAATGCAGATAAAACAAATAACCCTTCAATGCAGAAAAAATTATGTCAAAATTATTGAACAGAATTTGCTCAAACCCTCCAAAGATTAGATCATCAACTTCATTCTATCATGGACATGATTTTAACTGAATCACAACCCACATTGTGGAGCTACAAAATCACTCAGAATATCCAGACAAAAGTTGAAGATTTCCACAATCGAAAAAGAACCCACTCATTAATCAAAACACAGTCAGTATTTGGTGGCTACTCACTTTTTAGAATCCATTGAATTCTTTACCAAACTAAATATATCATTCAACTAAATGACTAAAAGAGTCATCAGAACATCAAGCACAACAACAATTCTACACTAGAAAATCAATAGAAGTACGACGCCAAATTCAAAACAATGATCATTAAAGTAGTTTAGAACCAATATCATCATCATCAGAGCTATGAAAACAATTGAAAAGACAACTTTCCATGATTTTCATGTACCACAAATAAGAATTAAAAATATCAGATTCGTGTAAAATAATTCCAATGCAAAAAGAATACATAACTTCAATCACAGAATCGAAAGAGCACAAACCCAGAAAAAGCTTATCATCAAAGTAACCAAAAACGCATTCAAAATTCAATCTTGATTACATATACGAATCAAAAACGAAAAAAAAAAAAACCCAATTGAGATACATAAGAAAAAAGAACTACAATGTGGTTGGTATGATGAAAGACTCACCAGCAGCAGAAGAGCTGGCACTAAACAGACAATGAAGCCATGGCTGAACAGAACAAAAAAACAAAAAACAAAAAGAAAAGGTAATGAATTTTATGCGTAGTTTGAGCGGAGAATTATTGTGCAATTGATGATTTAGAGAGAGTGTGACAGACAGGTAAGGTGAAACAGTGAGGCGGCGTGAAGAAGAGGAGGTTCTCAAAGTAGGAGTTAAAGAGAGATTATGTGTACGAGTAAGAGAGAAAGAGATGGCATTGAGTTGTGTTGTGTTGTTGTGTTTGTGTTACAAATGAAGACCAAACACACACTCACCAACTACATTAAGAGATTTGGCAATTACCATTACCATTACCATAACCATGCATGGCATTCCCATCCCTTCTCTCTCTTCGCTTTTTTGCTTTTGTTTTGTATGTTTTTTCGAAATATTATCTTTATATTATATTATATACTTTTCTCTCTTTGTCCCTCTAGTAAATTTCATCTCTTTTTCTCTTCCAATTCTTAACGTTTTTCTTTGTCAACCATTGCATGATTCCTCATTTCACCTTTCACACCGTACTTGTCTTCATGTGAAAACAAGTAAAACAATTTCATTCTATCATCCATACTATATATATAGCACAATGTCGATATATAGATTATTGGATGAAAATCATCTTCTAATTATTATTTCTTTATCTTATTTTTGGTTAATTTGTTTTGGCAATACGTGCTCTAATAATGAATTGTTGGTTAATTCGAACATAATGTTGATAAAAAATTAAATAATTAATATCAAAGCAACATACAATTAATGATAATTGAAGAGGAGAAAAAAGCACTTTTTATATGCTTAAAGAAAGGGAGGACTGCAGTGCCCACGCTGTATGCTATATCAATATGCCTAGCTATAAAATTAAGACATTGAATGCAGCAGCAATGCACAAGAAGATTCATGTTATATTGCAATAGTTTTATTTTGTTTGAAAGAAGTTTGGACATATTTATAGAGAGAGGAAAGTACCCAAATGAAAGTTAAAATAAGAGACGGCAGGTTGCCAAGATTGTTGCTTTGAAAGAACGAGAATAAATTATAATATGATTTTTCCCATGTTATCATATTATACTTTGTTCAACTGAGAAATGTCCTTTTCCGGGGGAAAAGAAAGGAAGACTCTGCTGCATTTTACAACAATATTTTATAGTTGTTTACAGGGCAATATTAATAGTTTATATTAAGCTGCAGTGGAAGTTGAATTAAGGATTTCCAAGGGTGAATAAATACATATAAGGGAGATGTGGACCAACGCCTCCTCTCTTTTTGTGTTTATTTGTTATGTAATGGGGACCCTCCTACAATCTATGATACATAACCACAATAAGTTCATTAGTATATACACTAAAAAAGATTCGAGTCCAGGAGTCTGCATATCTTGATTTTATTTGAAACATATATATATATATATATATATATATATATATATATATATA
>JANKKB010027277.1:0-10429 GCA_026225775.1 Bursera palmeri | reverse complement strand
TGAAGAAATCATTTGCTTGAATTATTGAAAACTGCCTTAATCCGAAGCTTTTTCTTTTTTGTCATTATTTTTGTTAATGAGTGATAGCTTGAATAATACTTTGTAATGGCTTACTCTATTACCTAAGATATTTATCATTTCTGTAGCTTTTAGAATTGTTTATTAGCATTATCATTGCAGTTTGCCTTTTCATTGCATGTTTTAATAGTCTTGAAACCTCAAATGCATCTTATGCTACAAAACAATTTGGAAAAAAGATGGATATTCTAGTATCTGTAAATACATTTGAATACAGGGAAGTGTTAAGATTACTGGTTCTGGTAACATACCTGGACCAGTACTAGCCCTGAGATCCAAGAGCTGCTGATATTTATCTGCAAATATGCTTAGACTAGTGGACCTATGGTTCAATGATCCATAAATATAAATTACTATAAATATATATATGAAAATACTTTTGTATTTATCAAATGCTTATTTAAGTATATTTAATAATTGGGTGAGGCTATATGCACCCAAAAAGTTACTCTCAACACGCATTTTTTCTTAATAAAAATTTTTTAATACGAAAATATCCACTAATGAAATTACTTATAGAGACAAATGAATTAAAAAGAAAACGATTAACATTATGTTCTTCCTACTTTTTCATTACACAATCAGAATCTTTAATTAAGCTCATAACTAATGAATTTTGATTTTAGAATTGGCTGCAAAATCGACATCATTAGAGTATATGGATATATTGTTAACTCTTAATCTAAACCCATCCGATTTGAACCAAGTTGCGTGCGTGAAAGCTTCCGGCGATTGTGCTCATCCAGGACATAGGTTGCGTGTATTTGGGTTCGGGGAAATTGCACTGACCCCCTAATTAAATTTTGAGAAAATATTTAACTCTAAACTCTTATTAAACTAACACTTATCCTCCAAAAACTAACATTTACCCTCAGAGTTTTGGGGAATAAGTGTTTGTTTTTACGGAAACATTGATAATTTTGGGGATAAGTTTTAATCTAATAAAAGTCTGGAGTTATGTGTTTTCCTAAAATTTAATTGGAGGGTCAAGTAAAAATCCCATTTGGGTTATATCTTTTGAGCCCTCACCTGAATGAGGACTCCGCGGCTTTAAGATAATGATTTACATCCCTTCTAGATGCTCAAATCTTTTATTTCATATTCTTATCTTTTCACTTTATACATTTGTTTATATGTTATTTTATTTTATGTTTTATTTCCATAATATTACTGTGTTCGTTTTGTTATATTCAGGTTTATTAATAAATATTTCTAATAATTTGGAGAAAATTAAGGGTGTATGAAGCAAAGTTAGGTTTTTTAAATATTAATAAGGGGTGTTTTAAGAAAATTGGTGTTGAGAGTAAAAATATATGAGTGCAAATGGCCTCATCTTTAATAATTTCATAAATAAAAATATTAAAGATTTTCATCATTTTAAGTATAACAATATTTTGAGAGTCAAATTAATCAACTACACATGCAACTTTTTTAAGAAGAAAGTTTGTTAAACATTTTGAAGCCATTTTGTAATTAATTTTTAAGTTAATTACTTTTACAATACAGTAACAAATAATTATTATTTTGAAAGTTAGAACAATCCAAGATGAGCTTAAAATTATTTTATATTGATTTCATAAAAATTTCTCTGGCCTGATTCTTTTAAGTCTCATATTTTATCTCACCACATTATATTTTTTTAACAATCTAATCATTAAAAAAATTAAATTGATCAATTTTTTCAATAAATTACATTTCAATTTTAAATTATCCTTATTATTGTGGTTTATGGTTGAGACTACTATGTTTTTTGCAATTAAAAATCAAAATCAATTTAGTAAAGATATCCTTTTACGTAGATTTAGATTTCAAATTGAATCAGACTTATGATAAAAAAAAATTGTTTAAAAAATATAATAGATTATTATTCCATAAGATACGTTTAATAATGTCAATTCATCAATTATATTTAATTATGAAATATATGTAATGGCATCTAGTTTTGAGGAAACAATTTTAAGTAAAACGACTCTCAATCCACCAGAAATCATGATTAAGATAGTTGATGAGTTTATATCGTTGAACGAAATTTTTTACTTTAAATCTCAACAATTGAATTAAATAAGATGAATGGTCAGATACGGAAGTTTGGATTTAGGGCTCATAGACTCAAACGGACTAATAATTTAGGCCTTTTGAGCCTGTCCAAGAGTTTAGAAAGAAAGCCCATTCAATTTAAAACTTTGATGGGCCTAGAACAACGCACACCTATTTAAAACTTTTCAGCTGTAGCCTTCCCGTTTTACCCTTCTCACGTTTTAGTTAACGCCTCAGAAATAACGGTAAGGGGCAAATCATTTATGTGAAACCTAACAGGGTTTCTTTCAAACAAAATAAATATGTGTATGCAGCGTACTTAGAAACTATTTTTTGGGATTATATTTAAGAAAAATGATAATATCAAATAGTATCTTATATTTTGATCTAATTTCAAGTAAAAAATAAGTTTATTATTTTTATCAATTAAACCCCTAAGATTTTTTTTTAATCAATTGTTAATTTTAGCACCAAAAAATACATATTTATCCCTATTTAAATTTTTTTCATTAATTTTAAAAAATGAAAATACAAAAAGTAGAAATTCGTTTATTATGGGAGTATAATTTTTTATTATTTATTTTTTTGTGTTAAAATTAAATAAATAAATTTTAGTAGGGGCAAATATGTATTTTTTGGGGTTAAAATTAACAGTTGATTAAAAAAAGCAAACCTTAGGGGTTTAGTTGATGAAAATGGTAAAYTTACTTTCTGCTTGAGATTAGGTCAACATATAAGGGTACTATTTGATATTATCTCTTTAAAAAAGTTATCATTAAATATAATTTTCGGGACGTTTAGACAGATTATTTTGAGGAATCAAAAGTATCAATTATTACATTTATTTTATGGGGAACCACTTAGATAATAAATGTTGACTAATTTTTTATTTTTTTAAAAAGGATTATAATGCTTGTTGGAGAACTACTTGAAAGTCACTTTCTTTGAACGCATGAATTGACAAAATTGAATGGTTTCATCTCCTTGGGATTAGTCTTAAAATTAATAAGTTCAATAGTTTGTACTCCAAAAATTTCAAAAAGTATGTGTTAAAAGTGCCTAATATTATTTTTAGATGCTATTTGATAATTAATTTAAAATTTTAGGTAAAAAATTATTTCTTTAAAATGGTTTATGTATTCATATTTACATCATAACAATTATTTTAAGGAGATAGAAAGCATATTAACAAAATAACGAAAACCATTTAATTAATTAGTAAATATGCATACACTAGTGCACATATTCACAATTATGCAGTAACATAAGATGTAATTAAAAGGTGAATTAAAAACTTTCACCTCTGCATGACCCTAATTAAATTTGTTGCTAGAGAGACTTACATAATCTCCATTAATCACAACAAAATATATTTCCTTCAACACATTTTGCAATGCGTACAAGTTAATTAACAACTTCTAATAACAAAAACTTAAAATCTTAGACTAAGTGCACTCTGAATTATTTATTGAGATGATATTTATCTTATTATAATCGATCAATCGCAACCAAAAATTGCTTAATTTCGTTATGACTCATGCAAGAATCCAAGGATATGGCTAACATGGCAGCTTTGAGCTTCAAGCTCGTTGTAACTCTGAGACATGGATGGCATGTTTGGATTGTAGGAAACCAATTGGGAAGCAAGTAAGTTGTCCAAGTTTTTCCAGTCAATGTCGCTCTTTTCTTCGACATCGCAGTCTTCATTATGGGTTAGATTAATGTTGTGCTGCTGACATTCCTTTGTTGCAAAACTTGTTGAAAGAGTGCTAGGGCTATCTAGTTGAGGAAGATCAATGAGTTGGTTGTCCAAAAAGCTATTATTGTGAACATATTGATCTAGCTGCGAACCAAAGGCTTGTTGAAAACTTGTGCTTTGATTCGGATGAATAACCACATTTGAATTATGTGATGCAGGGGGAGGTCCAATATTGCTGGTGTCTCTGACATAGTAAGCATGGTTCCAAGCTTCAAAGCCTTGTCTCTGATTAGGGATTGGCTTCTTGAATGCCCGGCACACCACCCATCCTTCTTCCTGTAATCACCATACATAAAAATGTTATTGGTCTTCACAAAATAAATGTTCATGATACATGCATGCTTTATGAGGGGACATGCATGTATAAATGGTCAAAAGATGGACACATTTATATTGTAGAATAAAGACTTCTCCTCGCATGCAATTGAATAGTTAATTAATCACTTTTAGTGGCGTTAATCAGATGGGTCCTTCTAGAAAGCATAGTTAGTCAAGTTGTGTCATCGGTGCATGCTTAACTGATTTATGTTTTGCTTCTGCTGACTTTTTTATATCGTCCAAAGTGTGAGCATCTTTTCACAATCTAAATGGTAAGACATACTCGTCTGATAAAATCTTACCATATAGTAATTATTAGATACAACGGACAACGAAATACATTGATTTTTATATTTTCTAGACTTCTTGTGAAAAAGGCATGCACCATTTTTTTTTCCTGACCTTCATGCGCATTCAACCTAATAACAAACTGTATCATATTCATATGCAGTACATGACAGTTATGGTGAAGAGATGACTGAAAAATGAATTAACTTGCCTGAGGTGGTCCATTTTCAGATGTTTGTAGCCTATATTCATGCATGATCCAATCAGATTTTCTTCCATTAGGTGCACGTCCCTTGTAGAAAACCAGAGTCTTTCTCATCCCTATAATTTTGTTCTTGGAAAGCACGGCCTTGTCCCTTCCTGTGGCCTTCCAAAATCCAGCAGCCGTGGCCCTGTTAGTGCGTGTTCCTGTTGGGTACTTCCTGTCTTTGTGACTGAAGAAGTACCACTCACTTTGTTCATCATAACCTAGATTGCATCTAGCTGCAAAAACCAAAAAAACATTCATTTAAATTAATTAGAATTAGTAAAAAAATTCTTTTATTAGACTTCTCTATCTATTACTAGTAGACATTTAGGTGAAATTCCACTGCCACTTTGCCACTTTGTTTACTAGTTGACTAGTGCAATGCATGCTAGCTATTAGTGTTCTGTATATGCATAATGATCTTCAAAATCAATAAAGGAAAATTGACTAAAGAAGAATATATAAGTGCTAGCTAGTAGATCAAATAGGAGATAATCAACTAAGAGTTTCCAATGTTCAATTCTGATCGTTAATTTCAAACAAAGAAAGTGAATAAAAAGTTAAATGATGTAGAAGTTATATTAATAGTGGCCATACATAGTGATATATACCTTGTATGTCCCATGGCTCCATTTTGTAGAGATCAATGTCGATAATAACATCCAGATCAATTTTCAACGAGTTAATCTTTCTCTTGAGATAGTAACCCACAAGTTCTTCTTCTGTTGGGTGAAATCTAAATCCAGGTGGGACACAGGATTCCAACTCCATTGATGATCTTCTCCTGAATATGAGACAAACAAGCACAGAGAAAAAGAGAGATGAAAAGAGCCCTTTTAAGTTCATAGCCAATAGCCATGCATATTTGCTTCTTTGTTTTGTTATTATCTAGGTTGGATCGTGTATTTATCTTAAATAAAGGGGAAAATATACTATTAATATTTTATCAAACAAACACAGCCTTAAAGTTTCTTTTAGCGTTTGCTCAAATTCGAAGGAAACATTAGATTAAAAAACATGACTCTTCAATTCATCGAAATTCCAAAACTCCAAAACATGTTAATCTTAGATTAAAATGCTATATATTGTCATTATTTATAAATAGAGGTCAATTAATAAGGTATATATATTTCAATGATAAAATGTTGCTAATGATGAGATGATCTAATGATTATGGCATCCAGATTGGCGCTGCATGTGTCTCAGCTATATAAATGTCACAAAAGAAATATGGCAGACCATGAGTGGGAACCCACCTAAGAACATTGATTTATCCTAAGTCGTGTACTCTGGGTGTAGTTACATGACATTAGGTAAAGTATATTGAACACAAAAGTTGGCCGAAAAGCTTGACTTTGCTGTCACAAGCATGTTAAGTTTCTTTGAGTGCAGTGCACTCCGTGCGCTCGTGGTGGTGAAAAAGTAGCTATCCTCTCGCGCACCCACCACCTCATGCTAATTGATCGAGCAGCCTCGATCACTCAATCGAATATATTGACAATTATTCACTAAGGACGACAATGACTGCTTTCTCTACAGTGTTCAACAATATTGCTAGTAATGTTCTTTAATTTCTTGATCCTCTTTCTGCCAGAAGCACATATATAGATACAAAATGATCGATATGCATGGCAAGGTTTTAATAAGATCGATCTAGCTAGTAGATACTAGCTCTATCTTTCATGTCTCTGTTACATGGTACCTAGATTGTATGAGGTCGTTGGAGCTATCCCATCTAAGTAAATATTACTGCTTTTTGATTTAAACAAATGCATGTCAAAAGTTGGACTTGAAACTCAGAATCAAAATGAGCAAGTAATGGACATATCTATGCATAGCAAACCCTATTTTTAGCTATATAATTATATAAGATACATGCATGCATTACACCGAAGATACTCACAGAAAAATTAGAGCTTAGCTTGTTGTGATCTCTTAATCTTGCGCTTGCCTCACACAACACAGAGAGGGAAAGAAAGGTAAGGGAAGAACAACGAAGAATGAGGTAAAAAGTGTTGGATGGATGTTGCTGCAGAGAGTGGTGAAGGCTTTTATTGTATATATAAAGGGCGATGAATATTGTTTGTGAAGAGGAAAGAGCATGTAATAAATATATATATACTACTAGTACATGTTATAGAAGAGGAAGGTTATTGATTGCGCGTGGGGTGGCAGATAGATGAAAGGTTTGTTTGGACGGCGTGACACCAAATTTTCACGCCACCCCTCCCCACCGCAATTTTGTGCCCTAAGCTTTTCTTCAATCTTAACAAACTGCCATATTCTATATGTCACAAAATATATGCATATCACCCATAGACATCACCATCCAGACATTCTCTCTTCCCACAATCCAGCATCTCTTGTCTGTTTGGTGCGCCGCCCTTCTCCATTTGGCACCACTTGTTTTTTGACACGTGGATTCCATGTCAGACTCCCAACCTGTCCATCTCCAAGCCTAATCATTTTTGTTCTTCTCCTGAATAGTTTCCCAGATGAGTCCCACTAACTTATTCAGCATTGTCCTTTTCATCTTACATGCCCAGCTCAGTTTCATGCGTCACCCCTTTTAGATTAATGGAGACGCTAGCTTTCATTTTGTTAGCTAGAGAGTTATCTTTACTTGTTGCCTGTATGTGTAGAGAATTAAATTAATATATGATCAATTGTATTACGAAAATATTATCCTATCCCTGGTTATATGGTTTTGAGTTTCAGAGCTCGAAACCTAGTGGTAAGTTATACTAACCAAGAAGTGAAATATGTCAGAAATCGTTTGGAAGTTGGAAAAAAAAATGACTAAATTAAAAATGCATTTAAAAAATTGACCAAACAATTAAAATTTAAATATCGTGATTTATCCAACATCTGACGTTCAATAGCCGACACTGTCAGATAATATTTGATAGTTGTAGGTCGGACAATATCTATTGTCACATATATTAGTATCCGACAAAAAAAAAATTATTTTTATATGTTTGTTTGTCGATTATGATTATGACATCTAAATTTTTAGAAATACGTATATTTTTAAATGCATACCTTTAGTTTGTCTATTTTTTCGAGTTTCACTTGAACTTTTACAGTACTTAGTTAATGGCAAAACAAAATTAAAAGTTTAAGACACAGTGGAGTGGACTCTTATTGTAAACACATAACCGCTAAGTGGCAAGCTCATTAAGCCTCTAAGATGAGAGCACCGATTGTCACATAATAATTGTTTGTACTAATCATGTATTAAGGATAATGTAATTGTATCGTTAATCAAATCATGCATATAAATTATTTTTATAACTATGATTATATATTATTATAGGTACATAAGATGAGAGTTAGAAACATTAATTAAATCTACCTTGATTAGTTTATTTTACAAATATTATATCTTAAAGTGAGATAATATAGATAAGTTTATACTTTTGAGTGCAATGGCAATAGCTTAGATAATTTTGTGTATATTTATTAATCTCTATTATACTACATGTTAACAAATTGACAAAGGTTTCCTTTATCTTGGTCTTTGTTGTGGTAGGCAAAACGGCACTTATTTAATGCACGGGGGCTTAACCTTTGTACAATTGATTTGCTTATGTCAATTAGTTAATTAATTGATTGAATAAAACTACTGAAAAAGCTTTGGCTTGAACAGCTTATCGATTTGATTAATAGATAACCATTATTATCTACTCTTCATCAGACCACTCTCGGTGGACATTGCAGAGCATGCACTTTTATGGTCTCCGTACATTTTAGCTTGTGTTTATGTTGAAATGTATTATATATATATATACTACTCTCTCTCTCTCTCTCTTTTTTCTGAAACAAAAGTATGCTACTTTGTTCCAGCTTGAACATATAATAATTTTGCTGCTTTCTATTGGAATGACAAGCATTCCTTTTAGAACACACTTAAGTAAATTGTATTCTAAGGTTCATAACAAGGCCTAGCTATGAAATTGTTTAATAATTTATTGTATTAAAATTATTTTAATTAAACTTATCATCATAATAATCAAATCCCCAATTATATATTAGAGATTTAAATATTAATGTTAAGTATACACCTACGAACTTAAACTTTTAGAAAAGTGACAAACTTAATATGTTGTCAAAACCATAATTATCCAGTAAGTTATTGTTTGACTTTCTTATAAGATCTGCTAAGGTACGTGAGTCGGTTGCACGAAAGGAAGCACGAAAGGAAGTATATTAGAGATTTAAATATTAATATTAAGTCCACACCTACAAGTTAGGTTTTAAAAAAGTATCAAACTTAATATAATATCAATATATACATGCGTTCCTTTTCTACTCATCACAATAAGATGATTATAATACAGGGTTTTATAATAGTGTTACCCATCACAATAAGATGATCATAGTATAGGGTTTTATAATAGTGTTACCTTAAGCCTTAACTGTTCCTATAATGGTTTATCCATCACAATAAGATGATTATAATATAGGGTTTTATAATAGTATTACCTTAACCCTTAACCGTTACTGTAATGGTTTACCACATTCAATTAAAAGCTACCTTACCCTTCTCTATTAGTTTTGTAATATTTTTTATTTGTTTTTTTATTATTATGTTACTATTTTTCATGTTCGAAGAAGTGCATATAATTGTTATGCGTTGACTTATTAATTTTTTGTTTTGTTTTTGTTTTGTTTTATGTGCATTGACTAAATCTTGCTTTTGTATCCACTTATTATTTACCAAATAGAAAGAAGTAATTACCATTAATTGTCAATATCATCAGCATTACCTGGATTCATAATTAAATTGCTCACATCACTATCTAATCTCACAATCATTCTTTCGAAGAACATAAACGTATCAAAACCTCCTTGGTTAGTCGGTGCATAATGCAACTTAGATGGACCCAAAAAGTTAGTTATTAGCCTCACAAAACTTTGACAAACACACATATTTTACTTTCCTAATCAATCATGTCAACATCCTCTTCCGAAAGAGTAATAGTGCACATATAACTTATTTATACAATATTTTGATACAATCAAACAAGATAGTTGAAAGAAAAAAAAAAAAAAACTAAATCTAAATGATAAAGATCATAATAAACAACGTAATAATTACAAAATAATATCATATTTATCGCGAAAACGTATACATGCATCAATTCATTTCACAATTTTTATAAAATTATTAAGGTAGATGAGCTAATAAATCTCTATTATATATGTATGATCACGTTAGAACAATCAACAATAGAGTAATTAGGTGAATGATAGAATTGAATCATGAACATGATATAGATAAGGTAAATTCCTTACTTCAACAGGGGCTTTAATTCATTCTTTGTAAACAATTTCTCTCGTTGATTTATATTTGTTAATTGGAACTTTTTAAAATAATTAAAATTGTATGCTAAGCAACAATTTCGTTAGACAGGCCCCATCACTATGCTGTGCCCACATTTATAATGAACCTAATCTGATTAAATCATCACAATCTGATGCGATCTACCGACTTTCCCTTTTTTAAAAAAATATATACATTTTTTATAGTTTTTATTCTTTATAAAATGGTTAGAATGTTCATCCAATCCAATGTTGTACTAGGAAAATGACCCTTTTCTCATTGGCTACGTCTTGCTTTCAATTTTGATTAGCAAAAGTTAAATTTATAATGCTCATCATTCCCCTTTGGAAAAGTTCCTAAAAAATATTATATATAT
>JANKKB010027276.1:0-10427 GCA_026225775.1 Bursera palmeri | reverse complement strand
ATTAAAGGAAAATTCAACAATAAATTCAAAACTAATCACATACCATTAATTTCATAACATATTATTAAATCAATTAAATCTTGATTTCCTAAGATCTCCTATTATTCTCATTGAATTCAATTGCTAAATTAAAAATTAAATCTTGATTGCCTAAGATCTCCTATTATTCTCATTGAATTCAACTGTTAAATTAAAAATTAAATCATGCTTTCCTAAGATCTCCTATTAATCTCATTGAAATAGGCCAAACCTGCTAAATTCTTATGATTTTTTTTAAATTTTTTAAAGTCCAAGATGCTGTTCACAAATCACTTGTAAAAATCAATACAAAAGGAGTTAAGATACAATAAAATGAAATAGAACGAGACTATAATAAATATTTAAAAGAAGTCAAATTCATTATTAAAATAAATGTTTTGAAATAATAAAATTATATTAAATAATTATTATTTTTAATCAAAAAATAAAATACATAAGTGATTAAGGCAAAAGGACCCCTTATTGAAAAAATGGAAATAATGGAACAAAGTGGTTCTGCATTACGAAGAAATTGAAAACAAATGATTGAGTCACCAATATGAGTCGAGGCACATATGTCAAATTCTACCAAAATTAACAAGTCTTACATCAAATTTAAGCTAATTGGACTACTATTATAAATAGCTAAATTAAAGTTTTTTAGACAATAGCCATCTTTGGACCAACCTAGCAAATTAAGTTTTTAGACGACCTGTAAATCATTCAAAGCAAAGCAAGTTAAAGCTAAAGACAATCATGATCTTTCTTTTCAATCTCTTAGCAAAAACTGTCCTAACATTCAAAAATTGAAAATATAAATCACATTTTAAGACCCAAAAGAAAATCATTCAGAAAAGAAAATGATAATAATAATAATAAAGAAAAGAAAGAGGTGTATAATAGAGAGACTACCCCAGCTAAATGAGACCTAAAATAGAGACATATTGCTTTAAATTATTACCTTGAGCTAGCTTCTTCTATAAGACATATTGCACTAAATCATGACTTACCCAGCACCATGCATGAACAAAAATAGCAATAAAACATAGGGCAAAGTTTCATACGCTCAAAATAATCTACAAAGCAACATGCATGCACGAACCATGACAAACATGCATATATACAACAGTGGTCATGCAAATCGTGCAGAATTAAAACAAATCACATGAAGCAATACAAAAGCCCCAATTCCTTTATGCTAACATGACAAGAATACATATATGGTTTACAAGAAACATCAACTATTCAAAAATCTGAGACCAACATAGAATAAATGTAACTCGTACAACCCCAATTTAACACTTGTATAGTCAATTTCATAAAGCAAGCCAAAAGCCCCCAAAAAACTGACACAACAAACTATGGTTTCAATTTTTAAACAAAAAAAGTGAACTTTATGCATGCGAATCCATCCAAATGAATATTCTGACACTTTGAAGCCATTTTTTAAGAAAATTGTTCAAAGGATTTGCAACCTACTTACCAAGACGAAAAACGCAGATTGTTCACTCACAACAGTACTGATGTTTTATGCAACCGAATGAAGACACCACTGACGAAAGTAAATGGATGTAGCCTTCCTTTGTGGTCGACGCAAAACTTCAAAATTTTCGAGTCAAAACCTGCATGGAGACGATGGAGCAGTGAAGTTAACTGAGTTAACTAAAGAGAAGGTTTTTTTATCGAAAGAGAAAGATGCCAAACGTGTAAAGTGATATGTCTTTGTCTTGTTTTTGTTTAAGAGATATTTTGATGCTAAATTATTGTTTTGCCCTTTGTTAATTTATAATTTTACCAATTTGCCTGTCTTTAACATTTGCCCTTATCCATTTACCAAAATGCCTCATCTGCTACTGTGTCCATTAACAAAAAAGAGCCATTGAGGGTTTTTTGTAAATCTCAAGGGTTTGTTGATTAAAATACCAAACTTACTTTCCGCCTGATATTAGACCAAAACATAAGGGTAGTATTTGAAATTGTCCCTTTTGTACATATTATGTGTGTCGGCATATGTTTGTTGTTTTGAGTGATTTGGTGGATGGATGAGGAATGAATTGTTTAGATCATGTATATGGTGTAATTAGTGAAGATGGGTATGTGGGCATATGTCATGAAGTGTTTGTAATAGTATTATGAAAAGAAAGTGTAAAGTTTTAAAGAGTTGGCTTTGTTTCGTGTGGAGTAGGTGTATTTGTAACTAGTAGTGTGGTCACAGGGTATATTTTCAAAGGTTGCTATTGATTTTATGATGAAATGTTTAGAAAAATTTAGTGAACTAAAAAGTGGCCTAGGCGGCCGACTAGGCACCGACAAGGCGTTAGGCACCAGGGGACCACCGGAAAAAGCTGTTAGGCATTGGGCTTAGGCGGTCGACAGCCTAGGTGGCATTGACCGATGACTAGGTGGTCAAAGGCGGGCAAGGCAGTAGGCGGAAGGCGACAGGAGGCGTAGGCGTCGATCGGAGAAGAAGGTTATTTAAAAAAAAAAAAAAAACCACCCAAAACGATGTCGTTTTAGGCCTTATAAGTTTTTAAGAAAAATGANGGCGACAGGAGGCGTAGGCGTCGATCGGATAAGAAGGTTATTTAAAAAAAAAAAAAAAACCACCCAAAACGATGTCGTTTTAGGCCTTATAAGTTTTTAAGAAAAATGACCCCAGACACAAGACAGCAAGCAAATTACTTTCTTTCTTTTATCCTTTCTCTTCTCCTTCACTACCGAAGACTGCCCTAACTATTTTTCTTTCAAATAAATTCCACAAACTACATAATTTTCAAATTTCATCAATTACATTCCTCAACACAAGGTTAGTATTTTACTTATTAATAATTTTTTTTTCAATTGTTTTTACTATAATCAGTATGTATATTATATGTTTGATGAAATGTTCCATAGAGTTTTCAAATTTTTGCATTAATTTTATAATTTTACACATATTTTGACCGTTGACTCATTGACCGCTGCCTAATTTTCTAGTCTCTACCTAGGCCTAGGCTGTTGCCCTAGGAGCGCCTAGCGTCTTTTAGAACACTGGATAAATTTATGTCTTTGATATGGTTATTACATTGTTATTTTCTTGATCAATTTATCTTAGTTCTTGTATTCCTTATTTTTGCAACATTTTTTTTATTTGCGAAGGTTATATTACGTGCCATGATGATTATATGTGTCAATATGTTACTTTCATTTATAGCTATAACGAATTTAGTTTGCTTAATATTTAACAGAGTTTGATTGTTCATTCCGAATATGAAATTATCAAATTTGTGCTTTAGATGCTGGATGTTGGTTTGTTGAGCTGTAAAATATAATAGTTGTTGAAAAATTGCAAAAGAATAGAACAAATGTTGGAAATAAGGAAGAGATTTTATTTTTCAGTTTATTTTGATTTGTCAGATGTTTATGCATTTTGTTAGAAGTTTTCAAATACATTTTGATTTTATAAATATCAATCTTGATCAATAAATTTAGTAGTCTTTTCTAGTTAATTAATCATTTTTCTTATTTCCCTGTTATTAAGATTTATTGTTCTTGTGTCACTTTAACAACAAATCTGGTATCAGAGCTTTTATCTTAAGGGACCTATGAAAGTTTTTTCTCGAGAAAACCTTCAAACACAAAATCTCCCTTTCATGGCTTACGAAACAAACACATTCCTCCCATTTTTTCTAGAGAAAATTACTAGATTTGGGTTGTTCGCATGTCAACTTTTTTGCAGGCTTGTGACCTATAGGAAGCAGTGGAAGCTGACTTTGAAGTGCCTCCATTACCCAAAATCCAACGGTTGCTCAGATGAAGAATTGTAGTCAAATTAGAACCAAAAAATTTAAGGCAAAAGTTTGCCTGTACTCTGCTGTGTTAGAGGCCATCTTCACCAGAATTATGTCCCTAGAATCAGCATAAGCAATTTGGGACTATCTTAAAGAGGAGTATCAAGAAAATGATAGAACCAGACACATGCAATTGCTGAACTTGAGGAGGGAATTCGAAATGCAAAGAATGAAAGAATCATAGACCATTAAAGAATACTCTGACAGGCTTCCTTGTGTTATCAATAAGGTAAGGCTGCTTAGGAAGATTTTAGTTGCATTACCTAAAAGATTTGAGGCAAAAATTGCTACATTAGAAGAGTCTAAAGATTTGTCAAGCATTTCTTTGGCAGAACTTTTGAATGCTCTACAGGCACAGGTGCAAAGAAGACTAATGAGGCAAGAAGGAGCCATGGAAGGAGTTTTTCAAGCCAAGCTATAGACTCAAGAAGAAGGTAAAGGCAAAAGAAAGAAAGGCAGGAAGAACAATGCTAGTAGAGGTTATGTTGGAGCAAGTTACAATAATGCTAGTGCAAACAATAGCAATAATGGAGGAAAATTCTCTCCATGTTAACATTGTGGAAGAACGAATCACCCTTCATAGAAATACTTGAGAAGGCCTGATGTAAAGTGTATAAGGTGCAAGCAGATGGGCCATATAGAAAGAATTTGTAGGAGCAACAAATACCAACAAGAAGAGAAGGCTTAAGTAGCAGATCAGCAAAAGGATGAGCAGCTGTTTGTTAGCTCATGTTATGGAAGGATCAACTTCTATGAACACCGATTAGTCAATAGTGGTTGCACAAATCATATGATCTATGATAAAAACTTTTCAGAAAACTAGATAAAACTAAAATTTACAAAGTTAAGGTTGGAAATGGTGAGTTCATTAAAGTAAAAAGCAAACGAACAGTAGTAATTGAGAGTGTCTCAGGTACAAAACTAATCACTAATGTTTTGTATATGCCTAAGATTAACCAAAATATAAGAGACCATGAGATTTTTAAGATAAGAATGAGCAACGGCAAGAGTTTTTCTTTGGATCCAATAGAGAAGGAGCAAGTAAAGATATGTCACAGCTTGTGGAACGATACCCTCCCTTTTGAGACTCTTTCAGTTGCTTTTCAACTTTAGTTACGAACTTACAAATATCATTAAAAATCTAGTAAGGTTCTAATTGTACAACATTTCCAATCTCTAGACATAACCCACCAAGATAATGAGCCACAGTTTGTTCTTCAGGTTCCATAATATCACAACGAAGCATCAAGTATACAAACTCAGAGTGTAATCTTAAACACTTAATTCCTTTTCCTTAAAATTATGAAATTTGATAAAAACATTTTGCCTGTAATTGTCTAGTATAAATTTATTTTTCAATGCCTTCCACATCTTTTCCCAAGTGTAATTTTACTTTTTCCTCANATTGTCTAGTATAAATTTATTTTTCAATGCCTTCCACATCTTTTCCCAAGTGTAATTTTACTTTTTCCTCTGCAAGCTCTCAACTTCCTAAGATGCTCCCACTGAATAGAAGTGTGTTTCTTTAACTTGATTGCCACTATTTTCAACTTTCCATTATCTGGGACATCCTTGTACTAAAAAACTAGCTCCACTGTATATAGCTAATCGATAAAATCATCAAGCTGAGCTCGTCCTTTGAATTTTGAAATATCTACCTTTATGTCAAAGTCTTGCTCAAAACTTCTATTCGAATGACGTGATGCTGAAAAAGGATTTTCTAACTCATTCTCGTTATTAGAATCGTCCTTATCATTCTCACCATTAGACATATTGTGCCTTTGCAGTTGTGTCAATTACTTCTGTAATTGTTGTCCTTGTCATCACAGATCTTCATTCTCCATTTTATGAATATCACACTCATGATTTGTTATCACCATCTAGACCACGGTTTGCCATTTCAAGTGAAGACATCTTTTGTTCTGATACCAATTTGATATCAGATTTGTTAACAAAAAAAGCCTTGATATTTCAAAACCCCAAGTTGAAACCAATGGGATATAGATTAAAACCAGCCAAGGAAAACATTTCACGTCCTGGAAGCCCCTATATAGGAATACAAGGGTGAATTAAATAAATAAATAAAATAAATCAAAAGAAATATTTTAATTTAAAACATTTATACAAAAAACATAAGTTTTACACATAACCTAAAAACCAATTACCACACAAAATACCTAACCTCATTTCCAAAGACTATCAGAGATCCTCTATGTGAGCTTCAGAACACTACTATTAGACTTCTGACTTTGGGTACCTATGGAGGAAAGGGTGAGCAACATAACCTAGTAGGAATTTTAACAACTAATAGTTCTATAACATTTTAAATCTAAAGCATGCATCAAACAATCCAGACATTTCATTTCTCACTCAAACCCACACTCAGATTTGACTACTACAAAATTTCAGCCACTATCACAACACATATCACAAACACAGTAGTCATATATATAAATTTTCTAATCTAGTGTTTTCCTTAGGCCCCGGATACACAAGGCCCACCTAAGGCCTAATACTCAAATCATATCAAAAGTATTTTCCTTGGGCTCCAAATCATATGGTCACCTCAAAGTCTAATACTCAAATCATATTAGGATTGTTTTTGTTGGGCTCCAGATCAGCTGGCCACCTTAAGGCCTAACACTCAAATCATATCAACAGTATTAACACTTGTTGTCTATGAAATTTCCTTATCTCATTACCACTGACATGTTAGATTTCATAATCATACCTTCTATTACCACTTTTCTTGTCAAAAACCTGTCATACGTCACATCTTTTCACTCACAATCATCTCATCACAACCACTAACCCACATGGCCAGACAATCATTCACAATCTCTCACACATATTACCTATGTCCCAACCATCCAATCACTCACATTTTTCCCTAATCCATACTAGAAATACACACACACTCTGGCTACTTATCCACCCCTATGTCGACCAATCCCACAAATCCACTTAATGGATTCCGATAATCCATACACATGTATATCACCCCAATTAATATCATAGACACCATCTAATCTCACGACCAGTCCTGTATCGTATGGTCACACATGTACTGCTCATATCCCAATGATCCAGTCACACACTTACGTTTCTAGTAATCCCTTACTAAGAACCCACTCTGACTACTCATTCCCATGCGTATCGCTTGTGTCCCATCCAACCCGTAACATACATACACCTTATTATTACCGAAAGCACACATATATTATGCATATCCCAGTTGTCCCATCACACACAATCACACATAGTGTCCACAATACATATCAGACACAAGTTAGATGTCAAATCACACGCACCCCTTCCATAACCACATATATACATACATAGCACCTTGATCCATAAATATATGTAATGCTTTATTCGTTTACGCATACACTTTCTATTTCCTATGCCATGTCATTAATTTAGGTCCACATAAACATCAAACGAAATAGAAAAGTATAATGAGAAACACTTAACTCAATAAGCGAATCACAGTTCTAAGGCCTTTTTCTCTCTTTTCCTCATACATTACGAGAATTCTGTCTGTCCCAAGGGTCCTGGTTGAGTCCTCGGAGTCACGGAGTCAAATAAAATTAAAACAAAAAGTTAAATTGATAGTTTACTCTTTAAGATGCTATTGCAAACTCACAAACTAATACGGTTAATTAAAATTAACTAAATAGGGGTAAAATTGTTACCTTCAAGACCCTTAGGGGTATTAGAGTAAAATTGAAAAGATAGGGGTGAAATTATTAAAACCTGAAGCTATAGAGGTGTAACAAAGGGTGTAGATGCCAAAACTCAAAGCTATAGGGGGCAATAAGAGAAAAACCATTAGAGGTACTATTCATAATGGTGGTCGACAGCACCACCGGTTGCCCAGAACGATAAAAGGGGACCACCACTGACATCGTCTCACCGAGACGATCATGACGGCACCGGTGGCAACTGTAGGCGAGGCTCTATAAGGTAGATTGACGACGAAAGGGCATCGGCTTCCAAGACAGATCACCGATGATCCAACCATCAGACAGCCAATCAGAGACCAGAGTTAGGATCGTCTAGCATAGACGAAGCGATCCGATTGGTGGCGGAGGCTAGGGACACCAGAGGAGGGAGATCCATTGCTAGTGAGCCAAATTTTTTCGGCATCGATCTAGTTAATCTTGATAGTGGATGCGAAGAATAGTGGCTACCACCAGCACCAGCAAGCTGAGATAAACCCATCGCCACTAGCCATGATGGCTAACTCATCGGGAAGTTGAATGGTTATGATGGCAGGGACAGTGACGTATTTTCTGGTGAATAAGGGTGTTTTTGATGAATTCTAAATGTTAAGGGCTTTTATTAGTTTATATAGATTTTGAGATTCGAGGTACCTAACTATAAATTTTTAAACCTTCAAAATTCACGAATCCCATTTCAACACCCCGACATCTCGATGCCAAACCATTCTCCTGTATTTCACACTCACGTGGCCATCAAAGTATAAAAATCGGGTACTACAGACAAAATATCAATGTATCCAAGTCAAACTCTTTTAGTCCCAAAGCCTATAAAATTCTCATATTCATCCTTATCATCTAATTACATACGTACACGACGTCATTACTTACGTATCATACAATACACATAGAATACTCATACAAATCTACTATTCTACACACTAAAACCTTTCATTTACTCTCCCATAATACTATTTCAAAAATCCAGGTTACCATAAAACAATAAGAAATTTAGAAGATTAATAAACTCACCACTCTGGGAAGAACTCCCAAGCTATAGAAAACTCACCACCTGAGGACACTCACAAGAGATACAGAGTAAGTAACTCGCCACCTAAGGAATTTGATTATTGCAAATTGTACCTAAATTTTAGACCCTTGTTTCTTGAGTTCAATATTACTATCTCATTGTTTTATGTGTTTTTAGTGTTTCATTGTTGGTTTTAGTGATTTTTATTTATATTTGTGATAGGGGAAAGAATGGGAAAGAATCATGCAAAAGGAATTGTACTTGGTGAAGAAAATGGAAAAAACAAAAAATGAATCACATTGAGTTTTTGATCTCGGAACATGTCTTGGTTTATTATGCTTAACTTCTTTGTTCGATATCATAATGAGGTGATTCAAGTGGCATTGAAAAGATAAGAGAAAGATCTACAACTTTAATTTTTATCATTTCAGAATTCTACTACAGTATGGCATAGAATTGATCTATGATTTCTACACAACAGCATGATCTTTCGGCCAAACGGCATCGTGGCGTGAAAAAAACATTTACCGCGGAATCGACGCATTTCAAGAACTTCATTTTTTTTTAAATAAAAACCCCCCAAAACCCTTTCATTATAAATACAAAACATTTTTTCAGGTTTTGGTAGAGGGAGAATGTTTAGGGATACTTCCCTAAGCCCAAAAACATTCAATTCATCAAATTAAGAAGAAGAAGAAGTGAGATCTCTTCCCAAAATCTACAAATTCATCCTTTCTGGTTTGAGTTTCTTCTTTCTCATGAATTTCATTAGATTTTTGTGTATTTGTAGTTTTGTTATGAATTGATTTCTTTGATAAGGCTATGATGTAACCTAACAATGATGATTGAAATCATTTTTATTGAAGTTATTGAATTTTTTATCAATTATTCAGTATTTGATAATTGATTTTAATGCTTTTGAATAATATACCATTACTTGAATGAATTTTTTTATCATATTAAAATTGAGAGATGATGTATAGTAATTGATCTTATGATTCATTACCATATTCTACATGTTATATAGAGATATTAACATGGTTTATGTAGCATAACAGAAGAATCATAAATCGTAATGTGCCCTAATCTTTTAAATCTAAGTTAGAGATAATTGGGTTATTGAAATGCGTAATTGTATTGGTTCTCAAGAGAGACCTTTAGATGAATTAGGAATTCTTGTTTTCAACATAGATTTTGAATAATGATATGACTTAAATTCAATTCGGATTTGTTGCAGTGAAGTCATAGGCCTTAGCAATTTTATTCATTGTTTTCATACTCAATTTTCATTAGTTTCATTGTATTTCTAGTTTAAGTTTATTTTTCAATTTAGTTTTAGAATTCAATTCAATTCTCGTTTATCTAGATAGTAATAAATCTAGTAGAAAATTAGTACTCAATTCATTGGTCCCTATGAGTTCGACATCCAACTTAAAAATCACTTTATTACTTGATATAATTTCGTACACTTGCAAATTTCGATAACGAAATTCACCTAAGGATAGGAGTTGTAAGAAGAATCTCTTCTTCACAAGCCAAAGGCTCAAATTTTAGAAATAAACTCAAGTCTCAATCTTTTTTTTTTTTTATTGACAATAAAGAATTTAAATAAGAAGCCTTGAACAACCCTCTAAGCATGAATAAATGCAAAAGTTAAAACATCCTTAAAAACTACAATTATCGAATACTTGAAAACATAAGATAACCATATTGGAAAGGCAAGAAAATTAAAGGAGAGTCAAACTTCACTTAGAACTTTGCAAATCCAGCATAAACTGAACACCATTCATTCAAACTATCATAACTTTCTCTAGAAGACTTCAAAAA
>JANKKB010027275.1:0-10424 GCA_026225775.1 Bursera palmeri | reverse complement strand
GTTTGGTTTGATAAAATTACACATAGGAATGGGAATGAGAATGATTTATTCCCATTCTTATTGTTTGGTTGGTAAAAAAAAGCTTGGGAATGAGAATTTTATTACCCCAGGAATGGGAATGAGACATTCCCTCCCACCCTCTAGTGAATCAAATTTGATTCCTGGAATCAAATAAAAGAATGACTTTTCACTTTTTAAAGAAAAAAAGTTATAATATTTTTTTAAAAAGTAAAATTAATTAAAAAATTATTATAGTATTTTAAAAAAGGTAACTAAATTAAAAAGTTATAATATTTTAAAAAATGTTAGTAAATTAAAAAATATTATAATATTTTAAAAAAGGTTAATAAATTTTAAAAAGTCTATGATATTTAGAAAAAGGTTAATAATTTTTAAAGTTATAATATTTAAAAAATTTAATAAATTTAAAAAATATTATCATAGTTTTTAATATTTTATACTTTAAAAATTTTTATAAATTTTAAAAAAGGTAAATTACTTAAAAATATTATAATATTTAAAAAAATAATTAAAAAATTATAATATTTTTTAAAAAGGTAATAAATTGAAAATAAAAATTTATAATATTTTTTAAAAATGTTAATAGATTAAAAAATTATAATATTTAAAAAAAGGTTAATAGATTTAAAAATGATAATATGTAAAAAAAAGTTAGAATATTTAAAAAGATGTTAGAATATTTAAAAAAAGTTAATAAATTAAAAAATGTTATAATATTTTTTATAAAATAATAAATAAAGTGCAAGAAAGATGAAAATTCATATTTTATAATAACAATGATATATATTTATTATTATTATTATTTTATATATTTTTACAGGGAGTAACTTGAAAATTTGTTATTAATTCCAATTCCGGACTTTTTATAATCTAAATAACTTTGTTGTGCAATAAACGGAATTAAAGGAGAAAAGGAGAAGAAATCACACGAGGAATTATAGTGGTTCGGCTATGTGCCTACGTACACTGTGACGGCAAAAGTATTCACTATGTTGTAAATTAGGGTTACATCAATATGTTTATATAACAAAACCCTAGTTCCCAAAATATCCAAAATACCCTTACCATACCGCGGGGGCTTCGCCCCCACACCCCCAACCCATATATTTCCCCACGGCTCAAACGTGTTAAGCTGAACCAACAACTAGCCACCTTCTTCAGTTGTATGACATATAAGCCACACCTTTAACAAACTTCCACAAGAATTAGATTCCAATTCCATACTGAACCAAACAAGAGAAATGAATAACTATTCCGATTCCGATTCCACCCCATTCCGATTTCGATTCCGGGGTTCAAACCAAATGGACCCTAAAACTCATTGATTACGGAGACATAGAAGGTTGAGTTAAAAATTCCGTTTAATTCCTTTATGAATCTCCATTGAAAATAAACTACCACTAGCTTAGAGGGTTTAGTGCTTGTGATTTTAGATTTAGATTTTGTAGGTTTTTGTTAAAAAAATAATAAAATAATATTTTTATAATTTTCTAAAATGGGTTAAAATGACTTTTTTTTTTTTTTTTTTAATTTTGATGTCATGACTCATCGTTCATTCATTTAACTAAGACATTGTCAAACACTTTTGGATATTATCGATCTTCGAATATCTAATGATAAACAATTTTCAGACACTGTTAAACATTGGATACTAGATTGTCGTCAAGCGTTTGATGTTAGACACTATCAAACGTCAACTAAAAAATTATGACATTAAAATTTTTCAGGTATAAATTATTTTTTGAAGTACCCTATGAAGCTGGTCCATATCTCATTTCTTTCTATCACGTAATCTCTAAAATTTGGGATATACATATATATCTCATGTATTGTACTTTGACCCCACGTTACATTATAATTTAAGTGAGCATTCTATTATGTTAAAACACTGGGATTTTTAAAACATTAAAAATAAAAAAGTTGTTCTATTTAGCCCCACCTTTTAGCTCACTAAATCTTTTTTTTTTTAACAATTTTACTTCAAATAAAATTACTTAAAAGGACAAAACAAACTTCTAAATATATAGATATAGTACTGTAACATTTTCCATATATGTCACAAAACAGAAATTCTCCCAAACATTTTGAACCCTAATTTGTTATCTAGGTTATAAAACAATGAGTATACAATAAATTTTGTTTGAAATATTTTTATTTTTATTTGATTGATTTAACATTATTTTTAAAGTAATTTAGACAAAAAAAATAATGTCATGAGAATTATATGATAGTAAATGTGAGATTTAATTTTCATTTCATTTTTTTTCAGACTTTTAGCTATCTTATAGGGTGAAGAAAACTACAAATATGTAGAATATTAAGAAACCACCACACAATAACTGCTACCAGAAAAAATAAAATCCAACAAATAGTTTTTAAAGTTTGCTTGATTTGAAAAACAATAAATGAAATCAAAAAATTTATTGTCATTATATATTAAACCAACAATATTAAGCAATTAAGTTATGGATAATTTTAACGTGAACGTTAAGGGTACATGTCAAATCCTGTGTATTTTTATTTATTATAATCATTAATTTATATAAAAAATTTAATATAATTTTTAATATAGATCAATGATTAAAATAAAAAAAATTATATAAATTTGGGTATACGTTAACAATATCTATAAGTTAAATGAGGATAAATAAAGAGTGTATTGTATATAAAATTTATTTGATAGTTGAATACTGTATCTAGGTGCTATTAAAGTTAAAATGTAGTAAAAGAGTACCATGGGAACTGAATGTGGTTTACTAAGAAAATAAAATATTGTTTTATAATTTTAAATGAGTGAACTTAGAATTGGGGTTTAATGAGTTTGAAAATAGTGTTAGTTGAACTAGTCAAGATTAAAAGCGTCATTGGACTCCCTACTTCATTGGGCTGGAAAAGAGTGTTAGCTAATACAAAATATTTCAGCATTCCAAGGCCCAAAAGAAAAGGTGAAAAGGAAAGCAGTTTCGCAAATAGCGCGAAGTTGAAGGGCCAAAAGGGGAAAAGGTATTACTACGGTGCCAGGTCAGGGTAACGCACGCAACAGCGGCAACACCAACAACAAAAGCCATCCATAAAAGAGTTGTCTCTTACCTTTGTGTGGCTTTCACATTCATTACCTAAAAAAAAAAAAGAAAGGAGCAAGTTGTGTAATCTAATCTAATCCTCTTGAAAGAGATTCTTCAGCTTTTTCGATCCCACACTGTAAGTGTCTTCTCTTGTTACCTCAACTCACTCAACCTTTGCTCGATTCCTTCCTCATATGTTCACAATTATTTGTCTCACCAGATTCGCATATTGGATCATCCAACCACAGCCACGAAACGCTCACAAAAAGAAAAATAATCCCACTTGAGTCTTTGATTAGTTTGTCTTTCTTGTTTTTGGATTTAGGTATTATTAATGAGTTCCGATTTTCTGAATCTGGGTCTTCTTCTTGAGTGTCTTTTTTTTTTTTTWAAATAAAATTGAATAAATTATTTGATGCTTCTCTCATGAGTGAAAAAAAATATATTTTTTTGGGTCATTTATTTTTATTTTTGTTTATTTTTGGATAAATTGGATTGAAGGTTTTAGTGGGCGACTGTTATAAGCTTATCATGAAGTCAATGGATAACTGAGTGTAGTCTTTCTTTATTTCTGAGTTGGAGTTAGTTTGTTTTGGTGGGATTTAAAGAGAGTAAGAAAGGAAGTCTATATCTGAAGCTTATAATATTCACTTTTATCTGGTTTTGTGGTGACCACAAAAGAGGGATAAATTATGAAATTTCAGTTTATCAACATGAAAAATCTATGGTGAATATGAAGCTATGTTTGCCAAGTTTTCATTGAATTAGGTTGCTATAGAGCCTTAGTTGTTGTTAAGTATCAAGATAGATTGGTCCTTAGTTACTGCATTGTATTGGCTAGGTATTTTTGTGTATGGATAAAAAGTATTTGGTTTTCTGTTTGAGGAACTTGAACCATCTTACTCTAGCTGAACTTTTTAGTGGAAAGTTAGTAAATTGAATTTAAGTTTACTTTATATTTGCATAATTTTACCTGTTTGATGTATAGTCATCGGGCATGACAAGTGTTTATCTATATGCGTTTATACACCTTTGCATATCTTATTTTGACTTTCTTCGTCCAATTTTTTCACTCATTGGTTTTGTGAATATGTCATATGAAAAAGTTTTGAGACTCTGCGTAATAAATGAGAACAGTTGCAGCATAATTCTCAGTGATAATACTAACCTTTCTGATATTATATAACACAATTGTTTCAGCGTGATGTCACTACTAAGGGGGTATATGGAAATTTTTTTTTTGTTTTTTTTTTTACAGAAGGTTACGTGCTAAAAATTTGATGTCATTAATCTACAATCTTTCTTATGTGGCTGTTTTTAGGGCAATCATGAGTGACAAGGGAGAAAAGACGTGCCCATTATGCGCTGAGGAAATGGATTTGACTGATCAGCAATTGAAGCCATGCAAATGTGGTTATGAGGTTTGAGCTCTAGTCTTGTCCCTATTCATAAAATACTCTTCAAATAGATTTGCGATTTTTGCTGCCTTTTCTGTCTTATTGCTCTGTTATATGATTTTCGTTTATTTAATTATATTTGTTTATTATATTTATAGGTATGTGTTTGGTGCTGGCATCATGTTATGGAAATGGCAGAGAGGGATGATACTGAGGGTCGATGTCCAGCATGCCGAACTCCTTATGACAAAGAAAAAATTGTGGGGACAGCTGCTAACTGTAAAAGGTTGTTATTGTTACTGGTGGCTTCCTATTTAACGTGTAATATTATGTGACTAACTGTTGAGGTTGCGATATATTTTTTATTGTTCAGGATGTTGGCTGAAATCAATTCAGAGCGTAAACAGAAATCACAGAAAGCAAAGCCCAAAGCATCTGAAGGAAGGATGCATCTTAGTAATGTTAGAGTTATTCAACGGAATCTAGTGTATATAATCGGATTACCGCTTAACCTCGCCGATGAAGATGTGAGTAGCCTAACCATCGTTTATGCATGCTGCTGTTACTTCTATGTGATTAAGTAAAAAATGATGCCCTTGTTTCTTTTAGTTATTTACCTTTTTAGATGGTTGGTTACTTACCCTTTTTTTTCCCAACCAGCTTCTTCAGCGAAGGGAGTACTTTGGCCAATATGGAAAGGTTTTGAAAGTGTCTATTTCTCGAACGGCAACTGGGGCTATTCAACATTCCTCAAACAACAGTTGTTGTGTGTAAGATGATTGACCATCTGTTTCTCAAAATTTCTGTACTTCTTGATGTGAAATGCACTGTATTTCTTAAAAAGAGAAGGCATTGTGTTGATTTTCTTTTACCTTCTTTTTATCTGTTGGGTCAACCCCAATTCCTTGCTAAATCCACATTCAATGATTAGAGTATACTAAGTTCTCTCTTGCTCAGGCCAAAATCTTGCATCCTTATCAGGTACCGTGGCAGGTTTTCTTCAAACATTATTTGCTCATTATTTTATTTATTCTGGTGGTTCTGTTAGGTATATTACATATGTGAAAGAGGAGGAGGCGATTCGATGTATTCAATCAGTGCACAGTTTTATCTTAGAAGGTAGACCCTTGAGGTAAGCATGTGCTGTTTTCTCCTAAGATTAGCTTGTATTTACTGCCATAAGATGATGCTTAGCATAAGTTTACCATTCTTCCATTGCAGGGCATGTTTTGGAACCACAAAGTATTGCCATGCATGGCTAAGAAACATGGTAACAATCAGTTTTTTTATCACATAAATTCTTTTCCAGCCTAAGAAATGAGTTTACTTTACTTGTTACTCTGACTAATGATTTTGTTGAACCAGCCTTGCAGCATTCCAGACTGTTTGTATTTGCATGATTTTGGTTCTCAAGAGGACAGTTTTACCAAAGATGAAATTGTTTCAGCATTTACAAGGTATACTTAATATGTCACATACAAACCTCTACGTGTGTGTTTACAGGGCATGCTCTTTATGGTACTTGAAAACGCTTTGCTGGTTTTTTCTAATTGCCATCTGCCACTTTGGTCTTTATTTGGTGTTTTTAAAGAATTCATGCAAGGAAGGTGGATTTAGGTTTTACAAACTATTTGAGTTGCGATTTCCCAAAGGCACAGGGTGAGAGGGACCTGGGGAGGAAAATTGCCTCTGTTTCCTTGATAGTGCACTTTTTTTTTTTTATCTTTGGTACTGATTTGGTCAATATGGCTTCTCTCAGTTCCAAAGACTTAAAAAAATTATATATATTTTTTGTGGTTGCCTTAAGACTGTTTTTCATTTGATTTTCTCATTGATTATAATCATGGTTTTGGAAAGCAACCAACAAATGACTATGTTAATCTGAGGAAAACAAGTTGACTTTTTTCATGGCCTTAAAGGGATATGCTAGCAGTTATTAAATGCTGAGACATTACTTTTTGATGTTAGCATTATGTCTTAATTAATGAGTGTTTTAGAAATTATTTTCTTTGATGGTTTCCAGATCTATATTTCTAATTATTAGGCTTCTAATTTAAACTGTTTATGAAACTTTTTACCATTATTTTTTTTAAAGCTAGAAATCTATTGACCCTATATAGTTTTAAACTGGGGGATACTTCCTCATTTTACAAGCTTAGTTTTTAAACCTAGATATCTATCGACCCCATAGGGTTTTAAACTGGGGCTACTTCCTCATTTTAGAAACTTAGTAGTCTGGAAACATTTGAGACACATATATGTCTAAAGTAGGTGGCTCTACGGGGATTTGAACTCTTGACTTTATTGATGGGGCTGAGGGGTTCTTGCCAATAAGCCCAGCCCTAGGTGTTACGTGGATACTATTTAATTTCTATTGCATTCTACTTTTTGTTTGATAACATTAATTCATTCTTGACTATGTTTTGGTTCTTTTCAGTTTTTTTCTCTTTTTTTTTTTTATTTATTAGAGTAGTAAAGGGGAAACACATGAAAGGAAAAGGGATTGGGAAACAAATAAAAGCAAACAAATAATATATATATAAGAGCATAATTCCACAACTACAATCAATTTCTACAACTTAACCTATACAACCTGAGGTGGCATAAATGCACAGGATAAAAGTGAAAAAAAAAATAATAAATTTTTAGTAAATGAAGTGTTAATACCCCTTCAATAGCAGGTTGTGGAAGTTGGTCGTAGATGTAAAATTATATATATATATATATATACATTATTTGTGTCCCAATCCCTTTTCCTTTCATGTGTTTCCCCTTTACCATTCTCTCTGATTCTAAGTCACTTTCTTATTGGAAAAATTTTCTGCTGTGCCTGTTGCTTGTATAGCTTCTTTGTATCTATTTCATGTTCTAAATTAAATCATTATGCTTATAAAGGAGTAGAGTACAACAAATTGTTGGCGCTACAAATAATATGCATCGGCGTTCTGGAGATGTTTTACCTCCCCCAGCAGATGAGTATATCAATAGCAACATGTCAGCAACAGCCAAACCTATTGCCAATAATTCTTCAAATGTAAGACTGCATGTAATACACTTTTAGAAAATATAGTCTTTCTTTTGTAGTTGATTTCTGGATAGTACATTTCTCTAATAAATATTCTTTGGCATTGCCTAGTGATATGGGTTATGTAAAAGATATAGGATGAGTGTCAATAATATTTTAGTTTAGCAGAGCATGTCAAAATACAATCAGGTTATAATGAATTTATAATTATGATATGTTAGTTTTGAATCCGATTAATAATAGTCTAATAGAGCTTGGTTGTTCCTTTTCTGCAGAATATTGAGAATCAGAATCAGGGGTATTGTGCAGATAGTAGTACTGGAAAATCTAATTCACTTCCTGCAGCAGCTTCATGGTACCATTTTCTTCTCATTCTGTTCCAATTTGATTATGATTGCTTATTTTTCTGAATTTCCTCTACCAGGGTTATGCGTGTTTCAGCTAGCCTGCCACCAAACAAAAATTTGTCAGGAGCAGGTCGACCTCCTAGTGATGAGCCTAAGACATGTAATGGTCCACAAATCGTTGAATCAGAAGCTGTAAGCACTGCAAGATCTACCTGTAATGTAAAGTTGATGGAAGCTAACACAAGTAGTGAAATGCATCTTAGTTCTAAGTTGGAACCATTGGAAATGGCCAAAGCATATGTAAATGGTGATTGTCAAATTGCTTTATCAAATACAAATGCTGAAACTATGTTAAATACACTTCCTGCCACTATGACTTCCAAAAGCCAGACACCTTATCTGCCATCTTCAGAGGGTAGTGGATCTATATTTCTAGAATGTACCAGATCACTATCTAGTCATGGTTCTGGTGAGGATGAAAATTATCGTATAATTGGAGACTTTCAAGGCATATGCTCTGGGTTATCATCAATTAGCCTTCAGGGTCACTATAAGAAAGAGCTCTCTGATCCTGTTGTTGTAAACAGTTCAGTCTCTAACCATGCTTCAGCAAACTTGGTTGAAAGTCATGCGTCACAAGAAAATATGAGTGAGCAGTTCAATGAGTCTACAACATCTCCAGCATCAAGGGAAGCTTCGACAATGGAAGATTTCCTAGATTTTAATGATCAACAATTGAAAGGCTTAGAGGGCATCCATCATCTACCATCTATATCTTCACCTTATTCACAGCAGAATTTAAATAAGTCGAGCTCTCTTTCTTGGCAGCTAGTTGAAGTCGGCAATCATAGTAATCTTGATGCTCGTACTAGAATTGTACCCATGAAACATGATGAAGTTGCTTTTTCATCAACATCTAAGAACTCAATTCCTAATGGGTTCTATGACAAAAATGTTAGTAGCTTTGTTAATTTGGATGCAACAATTGACCATTCCAGTGTCTTATCAGAGATCCGATTGGGAAACTACATGGGAAAATGTGATAATAAAGCAAACCCTTTCCACGGTACTGTTGCTTCAGATATGGGAGAGAGCAGCATAATCTCGAAAATTCTATCTATAGATTCAGATGCATGGGAAGATTCATTGACCTCACCTCACAGTTTATTCAAGTTGTTGAATGAAAATGATAAACAACATGGTTCCCTCAGAATTCCAAGTTTGCTCAAAGAATCAGAGAGCAGGCAGTCCAGGTTCTCATTTGCCAGACAGGATGATTTCTCTAATCATGTGTGGCATTCAGCCAATAAATGTTATGCGTCAAATGATTTGATGAAAAAAAAGGATTTTTGCATGGATGAATATCAGAATATCATTTCATCTAGTAGCTCTATGGAATATGTGAAATCTCCCAGCAGTAATTCTTTTATGTCTCCTTCTGGTTAGTTTTATTGACCTTTTTTTTTAAATATATATTTTTGTTTTTTAGTTGTTGACTGCTGTTCCATTTAATTTAAGTGGAACCTTTTTTAGTATAATCATTGAGGTACTGGTGGTCCCATGCTTCAAATTTTATCCATTACTTGGTAAATTAGTAGTCACTGTATTAATTCTGTTTCTGGTCTTTAATAGTTTATAGAATTATATTTGGTCTGAAAAATGTTTAATTACTTATATTAAAAATATGTAGATTTTTCTCAAGTGCTTCCAAGTGAAAAAAAAAAAAAGCACTCTGCTGGATTTTTCTTTTGTTAATGAGATATTGATTTCTTTGTTACTCTTATCCTTAGTTGTTGATGCTGTCATTGATATAGGAGTATGTTTTGGTTGGAAAAAAAAAAAAAAAATTCCTTACTGAATTGTATTTTCTTGAGTACTGATTCAAGCAGTTTGGCCTGCAAATCCATTTTTGTGGTAGATTTAACTGCTAGATGCACTTTTGAATTGGAGGGGGAAATCAAGCACTTTGTTTATTGTTTGTATTTGTTCTGCTTATCTAGATAAGAGTTTGAACTAGGATTAAGTTGTAAAGGAGGCTATTGGAACAAAAACCCTTGGCTTGTGGAACATGCTTTTGGAGTAGCTGAATTTTTATTTTTTTTTTCTCTATTTTTATAGAGAACTGGAGTCTTTAATGTTGAGAATTTGATGGGAATGCTGATAGGTTGTAATGTCAGTAGTCTGTGTCTGCTTTTACAGGAGATGGTTATGTTGGAATGCCAAATAGTCTTGACTGCCATACAGCTTGCATTTTCTCTTCTGGAGTTCATGCATAGATTCTTCTTTTTTTCCTCTCTTATCTGTCTCATTTTTTCATGAATCCCAGGATGTAATTTCCTTACAGCCTTACATGCCGACTAGTGGTTGGATTATTGCATGTAGTTTTTTATGCTTTTGATATAAATTTTTTTGTGCCTGATCCATTTGAGTTTGTTTTGTTTTCCTCTTTTTTTGCCCTGGCAGTTAGCATATTTGTTAATTTATTATTGGGACAATTTCAAATAGTACCCTTGTGTTTTGACATAATCTCAAGTAGAAAGCAAGTTTATCATTTTCATCAAGAAAACCC
>JANKKB010027274.1:0-10421 GCA_026225775.1 Bursera palmeri | reverse complement strand
ATTAATTAATATAGCAATGTGAATAGTTTTAAATCATTATTTAAACAAAAGCCGTCAAAACTACTGCCAGAAAAAACCCACCTCAAACCAAAAAAACCCGAACATCGAATTTATGGCATTGGCTGCAAATAAGAGAGTGAGATTTGGTGCTTTTTTGTCGGTGTGATTAGGTGGAATGAATTGTTTAGAAGAACAAGAGGAAGTGATGAAGAACTGATAGATGGAAGAAGGGAAGGAGAACTACTTGTAAAGAGAAGTAAAGATGCGAGAGAGGGGTGATTCTTTTATTAATTTAATTAAGATTTTCTTTTAATTTTTTTATTATTTGATTTGGTCAATTTTTATTTTTTAAAAAAAAGGAGGTATTTTAGTCTATTAGGGTTAGATATTATTGTTCTGTTAGATATAATGTTCGTCCGCCGACGGCAGCGGGTAAAAGTACACATCTTCAAAAACACAGGGATGAAGTTTTTCACCAAACCTTAGGGGGTAATTTGTTATTATCCCAAGTCGATATTCCCTAAACCCAGTTCGCTATTCCCTACACAGCACTTGATCGCTAAGTTCATTTTCGATGCAAAGAGAAACAATTTAGCAACTCTTGAAAGGAAATGACTTTAGCATTCTAAATGAGTTTAGTCAACCATAAATATTTCACCACTAAACTGATAATCAAAACTTAATACCCTATTCTTTGCTTGATTCATTTAAGTGTCTGCTCTCTGAAAGAAAATCTACAGAACGTTTACACGGTTCATAGCCTTCTCGGATTATAATTAATATAGTTTAGGTTAAATGGTTGATCTGCTTCTGAACCGAACACATTGGGGTAGTACGCAAATAATGTTGTTCATTTGGCTTATTCAACAGAAACCAGATGCATTATTATCTATTGTGTTGTTTGGTTCCATCCTTTTAACCCTTCGTAATACTTGCTAGCCCCACGTCCAAGTTGAAAGATTTTAACTTCTTTCTGACAATCTTTGTTTGGTAGTTGAATTTTGGATTTTTGCTCTGCAATTAATACTTTTGGCCTCACATGGGTTTTCATGGTTGAGAAAAAATCACCCACGTGCTCTCATGTGTATAAAGCACTCCAACCAGCCAAAGTTCATCTGCATCACCAGTACAAATGGCGGATTCGTACACACAGTAGCACCAGCTCGCCTCTCCAAGTCCATGGCTTACAGTTTCTTGAGCCTCCTAATTCATGACGCAACCAATAGCCATACCCCCACCGCCCTGCCATATACATTTTTCAGAGAAAATCTCATCAATAATGCAGTCTATCAGCTGCGCATCACATGACTACTGGTCCCCGACAGGCAAATCTTCGGGGCTGGCAATATCTTATTATTCAAGTACTTCTCAAAACCAACACATGCTTACACTTCTCATATTTTAGTTTTCTCTGCCCATTTGATGAAATTTGACAGAGAAGTCTTAACCAAACTGCATTCAGATATATTAGCAAACGTAGCAGTCAGATACGAACTTCACAATATGGCAACATTCAGAGGTTAACACAGGTTACAAATAACTTGGACAACGTTTCTTCACCATACAAACACACATAACAAAAAAGTTCCAACAAACAATACTTTACAAACCAAGGTACCTGCATGGGGACAGGAACTTGTCCGGGCTCTTTTGAGATCCGGTCTTAGTAGTAGTACTCCCAAATACAAGGTCCAGGAGTTGTTTTAATTTTAATAGATTAGAAACATAGCTTACATGACATGAAATACCTCAACAGTAAGAACATAAACATATAGTAACACAATAAAACAGATGCCAATGATTCATTGATTTCGCACCAAAGTCCAACATCCACCCTCTTCTAACATCATGCAACAGGAATTTTGGTTCATTTGCCTTTTTCTATCTTTTCCACGAATTCATCAACCGTGTGATGCTAGTTCCTGCTCCTGCATTTCTCCACAGCCCTTGGTGCTACACAAACCCAATTTTCCAAGAAAAAGAGCTTAGCTTCACTAGAAGTTCAGACAAACATTATAGTGCGAACATAAAATTATTTGATGAACATGCATTGCATAACCACAAGCTACAGTTATCCGTAGAAACCCCATAAAATGCTAAATTGCTAATTATTATCATTAGCTAGTTGATAATGTGGATATCAGTGATATGTCACTATGTCAGAACACACACACATATAATATATATGTAAGATTTTTCACTGAATAAACATCACTATTTTAATTATATGAAAACTCCAGAAGCATTCCATAGAATGCAGGAAAAACACTCCGAGTAAAGGAGTTGGATTTGTATTTCACCAGGAACAAAGCTGCCACTATCTATCGAATTACGCTTGAGTAAGGATAAAATCTACATAATAGCAACAAATTTGATCAAAGACTAGAGTTGTATTCATTACCCAACTCAACATTCAAAACCTGAAAAGAATGTGAAGATTTGACATACAAGAGACACAAGGTGCATAGGCAATTATACACCCTACTTACATAAAAGTTTGACTTTATGAACCAATTAACATTCTCAAATGGCAAAAGTTTCACAGCTAAGTAATTCTGTTATTGCCTAGACAGACAGAGAGGGTAATAGCTATTGTATCTAAAATTCGATAACCTTTTGGGCTCTACTTCCAACGTAATGGAGTGTTGCCCTGGCTGATTCGGATTTTTGAAAAACAAAACAAAAACATCGAAGTATTGTTTTTGACGTCCAAATTATGAAGTTGGGATATTTAGGGTGAAGATCCTCAAGAATGCAAATGACTCAGAAGTGTCTAATTTTGTTTGTGATGCAAGTATGCCAGCGGCAGGTTTCTTAAGAGAAAGATATAAAGTTGGGGTTTATTCTCCAATAGTTCATGGGTTACCATATCTGGTTAAATGAATGATTAACCACAGAATACACGTACCTAGGCCAATAGCATCAGAGCTCTTCATTATCCTCAGCCTCTTGCATGTATCAGTAAACATCCTGAAATTCCAGATGTTGAATTAGACTACAGCGCATGCACAAGAACAAATGTAGCAGTTTATGATGTTAAGTTGAACATTGCAAACTTGAAATATTGAGATGGATGGACTACAGACAAGCAGAATAAATCAAGCCATTTCCTAACAAGGAAAATTGGCCAATTATATAAAATGAATATTTTCATCTACATATCAATAAACACATTCACTTCTCATTAATCTTTCCAGCATAAATCAAAGTCAAGTACCACCCTGGCATAAGTTATGTATGCCTTCTTTCTGGACCTGGGTATCGTCTCTCACTGATTAGCTGATGATATGTTACATGAATTCAGTAAATACACTACACATCCATTTATAAAATTCAAAACGGAGTGGAAAAAGGCTTTCCTATATAGAAGCATTCTGAGAAACATCTAGAGGTATTTAATAAGAGCTAGGGTTAAAATACTTCCTTTCTCCTATAAGGTGCCTGTCAAGATTGAATGATAAAATAAGTTACATCCCTCTTGGCCTGCGTTTGCAGGTTCTTTCAAAATATCATTTTTCTTGGTCACAGTCATATGGTTTAAATAATTTGTTGTATTCTATATCACTTAGATGTGATCCAGTGCCAAACTTAATAATTTTTAGCATTCTTATATCAGTATTCATACTTTCTAAAACTTATAAACAATAGGATCGTGGTCATTTTCAGCTTAACATAAGCTATCAAACTTTAAGATTCTTCCACACAACAATATCTGCAATGTTTTGTGCAAATATCATAGTTACTCAAGATCTCAGATAGAGATCATCTTAAAGGCAAGTTAAATTATTAATGTCATTGGCAAAAAAGCAACAAACAAGACATTAAAGGAATTAGAACTTACTCCCACGGGACGTCACCCACAAGCATCCAATCTCCGTCTTTGTCTTCATAAGTAAGAACATATTCTGAGCCATGCAGCAGATCCTTGAGCTTGCTCTCACTAAGCATCTCCCTGCCTAGAGCTCCATGAGATCCACATTGCCCTGAAATCACATCAAATCAGCAGTAATTGAGTCCATATTGGCTTAGCATGCATTTCATGAATATAAAAGCCACCTAATCAAAATCTCAATGAGATTAGAATGTCTGGAGGACCTCACCAATAGTAAAACAGCTGAACATCTTCTCAAGGGCAGATGACAATTCCTGGTACTTGGAGTAATTTTTTAGGTCCACTTTTCTTAAATAAGGAGCACCATCCATGCTGACCTTGACAAACAGAGCCCCAGGCACTGCTTTTCCATCTACTTCTTCGGTGTTCTTCGAAGTGGTAGCCAATGAATTCTTCCTAAATGATCTAATAGGTGGCCAACCCACAACCTGCGCCCTTCAAAAAGAGGAAGATCAAATATTAATTCCATCATTATCAAACCCAGACTGGTAAAAAGAACCACTTCTCACTTACTTGGTAGCAGGTGCACTGCTAATGTTGTTTGCAGAACCGTTACGGTCTGTTCCGGTATCATTTGCAACATGAGGCCTTTCCTGAACAGCCTTCTGGCTTGCTATATCTTTTGCTTTGGCAGGTAGAGCCCCAAGGTTCTCTAGCAGAGAACCTTGCTTCAGTCCCAAGTTTGGAGAAGGCCTTGGTGACAATAGCTCAGATTTAGAAAGATATTTACCCTGCACCACAGATTGGATCGTTTCGAGTTAGACATCTCTAGTGGGAAAATCCTCTATCCCCTCCCATAAACATGGATGCTTTTACCTCAGAGAACCCATCCATAGCATCAGAAAACCCTCGTTTGTTTCCAGAGACAACATTCTTCTGTGATGGACAGTGAGTGTCATTTGTAGGATGCAAAGGGAAAAGAGGTTTCTCATCAAGTTGTGCAGAACTTAATAGGCTAAGTTTTGGATCTCTCTCTGGAGACCGGGACCCTGGAAGGCCAAGCCTTAGTTCTGTAGCCTTCAGGTTCAGACTAGTTTTGCTCCCATTGGAAACGTTAGAGACAACCGAGCTGTCCACAGAAGAGCAGTCTGATAATCCCATGTAGTTACGCTCTTTTAATTCTGAGCCATTCTGGCATACGCTGTCCATCGAGGCCGAAGAAGCAAGTAAAGTGACATCCCCGTCCTCCCCAACACCCAGCAGTGGTGGAGTCATCAAAATTCAAAACCAGTAGTACTCAAATTCTTCGTAACCTGCTTAATCTAAGAATAAAGTTCTTCAGAAAAAAAGCAGCTTAATCCTAACCAAAATCTAACCTATGACTTGAATATTCAAAGAAGTTATATCAGAAAAAAACATGAAAATTTAAAATAAAATTAAAAGACAGAAATAAAGAGCGGCAGATTCCTTTGCTCTATTTGTTGGTTGGGAAGACTTAATTCTAAGACTAACAAAATTCAACAACAGCTGGCTATCCTTGTTAAGCAAGCAATTCATAATAAAACAACATTTCTTACATCAAAAACCATGCCGTGTGTTGTTCCAAAAATAATATGTTAAAAGTAACAAGGTCAAACCAGATCCATGAACTCAGAGTAATTCAAGGATATGCTAAATTAAAGTCTTACATCCTGCTTCGATATGCAAAAACGCTAAAATCTAACAGAAACATAACCGAGTATATATTATTTTTTAAAAAAGAAAATCATTATACAATTGAAAATGATCAGTTTGCTTTTACTGTGGTAATTGATAACAAGTAAAAATGCAAAATTCATGAAATATCCATACAAATATAGAGTCTGAAGCTTTGAAAGTCAAACCCTGGCTTAAAAATGGTGTAATGACAAAGTTAAGCAGCGTGCGTGCTTACAGTCCAAGAGATCCAAATCCCTTTGGCCAATTAATGTTTTTGCACACTACAAACCAAAGTTTACACGAAAATTATCAACAAATAATAGTAATTAATATACTTCAGCAACAAAGTTCAACTAGAAGTAACTGCAACCAACAAAACCATGCAAAAAATTCACCAACCAACACATTACAGAATACACCAACACTCCGAAAACAGAAAACAACCAAATTAGTATTGTGTGTTCGGTAGCCGAGAAAGTGCGGGAAATTTAAACAGAAAAAAATAATAAATTATTTAATCTTACTTCTTCCTTCCAAGAAAACTAATATTTTTCAAAAATGAAGCAGCAATTTAAAAAAAAAAAAAAAATTATAGGAGTCCTTCATTCATATTTTCACTGTACGGAAATTCATAAAAACAAATAATAACATAAAGCTTTAACATCTACACATTTTATTTCTTACTTTTTAAGTATGATAGAGAAGCAAACGGCAGCTAACCAGAACACAAAGCATGAAGTACCAAAAAAAAAAAAAGAGCGAAAATGAAAACAAATTAAGAAAAGATCACTCAGAATCTAGGAAGCGTAAGAAACAAGTAGCGAGCGAAAAAACAAATTTACCTGGTTGAACGATATGGATCACGAGCGGAAGAAGAAGAGAATCGGTATTGTTTGCAGAGAAGAGAAAGTTGAGAGAGAGAGAGAGAGAGAGTGAGAGAGAGTGAGAGCTAAGGACCCTCCATTTGGCACAAAGTAACAAAAGCTTATTTGCTGTCCGATGTGAAACTCTATGTATTAAAATATGCCACTTTAAAAAATGTGCCTTTCCATATAAAAACACTCTTCTTTTCCTTTTCTGCTTTCTGTTTATTTATTTTAATTTCCGTCTTTCTTTATAATAATCCGCCGAATACAAATGTTGATTATCCTTAATGCGAGCCGTTGGTTCCTTCTGATGATCTTGTAGAAATTAAAGCTTGATTGAGATTAATCTGGACCATAAAAGACAACAGTAGATAAGTTGATCTAGCGATTGACAGGGTCCTTATCAAACTGTACTTGATGTGGATGATGTATAATTGAGATTCTATTGATTTGGTTTGGATTAATGTGCACAAATGCATGAACTTTATAGAATCCGTGTCGTTACAGCAAACTCAGTTACAGACGTCACTGTTGCGCCGCTTCTAGTTTGTTAACTGCACCATGACTTACGCCAACCATTTAACAACCTAACTTACTTTATGCATGAGTTTGTTGAATACGAGTTTCCTTAATAAAACATTCTATGCGAATACCTCAATTTTATTTATGAGTTATTCTCTTTGGAATTTGAAAATTGAATGTTGAAAAAACGAAGTGGACTGGGGCACCACAGGGGCTATCGTGTCATGCCCATTAGCGGATGAGCATGGGTTGAATGTACGAACTGCATCATGTGTGCTTGTGTGAAGAGCAGCCTAACATGTTGAATGCGTCCATCCACGATGCCCTTACAGTGGCAAATTTGTCTTTCCGTCAAGCAAATCCCATCAGTCAGAACTAGGACGTGTCCGAATCACCGCCCTTGAATGTCGTTTCTCCAACTAAGTTTAAGATGAGCGATAAGTAAGATTCGTGGCATGTACTAAACTTTTTGGGCAGTGATTCCTATTCTGCCATAAGAACATGGAAATCCATTTCAAAATACGATTTTATCCTAAATTAAACCGTGCTTTGACTTTCTGCCTATAAATTTATCATATCCATACAATCATGATGCTGCCCAATTAAATCCTTCTTTACACAATTGAAGACACTTGCCAAGAAAGAGAGAATCATAACAATAATGAGAAGGAAAGAAAATAGGGTTTTGTTTAACCAAATATAACAAATTCAACTACTCCACTCATTACATTTGTATTTTACCATTAAGATTCCCCTCTCCATTGCCCCATGTTACATGCCAGTTGCTGGAAAAAATCTCGGAAATACCCCCACTAACCTGAATGGATCCCACAGAAGTGCATCCACATGGGGGGTAGGTCCGAGGAGAGGGGCAAATTAGTAAAATGGGGATTATCGGATGGAATTGGGGGAATGGTAATAAAGAGGGAGGAGGTGAAATGAAATATAAAAAAGAAGAGAATAATAATAATAATTAAGGGAGGAAAGAGTGTAAGTTACGTAGAAAGCATTAAGTGTGGGGTGAGATTGAGAGGGGACAAAGAAAAACAGAGTGAAGAGATATGATGTGTTGGGGGACAAGAAAGCGGCTTTTAAATTTGGATTGCCGGCTACAGAGAGAGACATATAACTTCCTTCACTCATTCACCTCTTCTCACGCGACTCCACTATCTATTGTAAGACACTCCCCAATCAGAATCCACCATCTGTATCCTGCGTGCCAACCCCAGCAGCTCACGCACTACTTTTAATCATCCATAACTATATATATATATATATATATATATAAACAATTATTTCATTTTGTAAAATAAATGTTTTTAGATAACAGCGATAATTTTAAGCATTTTAATTTTGATATATTCGTAAATTTGGTGGCTTTTTAACTCGAAGAGCTGAGTTAATTAAATATTTTTCAAACATTTTGTTAAAATATCTGAAACAAAAATTAGTTTTATTATGAGAGATATTTTGATTTTTAATAAAATTCTAATTACTTAAAATAATTTATTTTAAAGTAATGTAATATATTATATATCTCAAATAACGAGATATTTAAGTTATTAAATCATTGATTATACTGTTTATCATCTCAATCATTAACAAATTTCACATGATTTATTATATAAATTTAAGACAAGTAATATTTTATTATGGGATAATTTCAAATAGTACTCTTGTATTTTAACATAATCTCAAATAGAAAGTAAGTTTATCATTTTTATCAACAAGACCCCTGAGGTTTGTTTTGTTTAATCAAATGCTAATTTTAACCCTTAAAATACAGATTTGCCCCAACTGAAATTTTTTTCTTTAATTTTAAAAAATTTTAAAATATAAATTTTAATACATATTGCCACTACATATTTCCTTATTGATTTTATTAGTAAGTAGAAATTTTTTTATTATGGGAGTATAATTTTTTATTTTTTATATTAAAATTAAGGAAATTTCAACTTTAAAATTTTTTAAAATTAAGGAAAWTTTTTTTTATTTTAATTAAAATAAGTAGAAATTTTTTTATTATGGAAATATAATTTGTTTATTTTTTATTTATTCTTTCTTTGTGTTAAAATTAAGGAAAAAAATTTCAGTAGGGGTAAATATGTACTTTAAGAGTTAAAATTAGCAGTTGATTAAAAAAAACAAACCTCAGGGGTCTTGTTGATGAAAGTGGAAAACTTCTTTCTACTTGAAATTAAGTAAAAACACAAGGGTATTATTTGAAATTGTCACATTTTATTATTATTATTATTACAGTAAATTCATGTTAAAATAACAAATTTATCTTGAATTTTTTTAAATACATAACATAACTAGTTTTAATATATGAATACATTTTCCGATAAGGATTTAGTATTATTTGATAATTTGATAGGATGTTAATCACTTGTCCGAATATATATTAATATTTAATAGGATGTGAAGTTTGAAAGTAATTTTTTTGATAATAGTATATTTTACCTGATAACTTGACAATCTATCTATCGAATAATAAATTATTTATTTATTTATTTCCCTTTACTAAATATACACGAGGAAGTTTAAAACATTAATATGCTATTTAAAGGATCTATTACTTTATAAGACAATATACTATTTAAATGTAACGAGTCTCATGACCCCCATTTATATGAAATTATTCCTCGAAAAAGAGGTGGGATCCTAGTCTTGGAAGAGTAATCATGGCGTTTGCGAACGAGTAAGTTTGTCGCACGCGCGTTGATTTAGTGTACGAGAGAGGATTTTATTGGGATATTTATCGGGTTTTCTAAGGGTGGAGATTTTAGTAACCATCCATCATTTAACTGCCACCACCATCGCACGCTTTGCCCTTAATCCATGCATACATGTAGTCATTATGCATCATGTACATGCTGGTTTGTCATATTGCATCATCATCGTCATCATCATAATCGTCTCGCTCTCTTGTTTTCCCACGTCATTTGCATGTCATCGCTCACTTAAATTGGGCCACCCAATACCACTGTTGGAGCGTTTGAATAAATGGCAATGGGGCCAGGCCCAATTCTGGGCCCGTCCTAGAGTGAGTTCAGTTAGCCACTGTTTATAACCAAAAAGTGAGCAAAAGCAAGTGATTACTCATTACAAATGCTAAAAATGATGAGCATTATATATATAAGAGTGCTAAACACTGATTATATATAAATATAATTTAGAAAAATAAATTAAAGAGGTTTGCTCCTGCTCATAATTTTTAAATAATTAATTTAAAAAAAAAAAGATATTGCGGGATTATGCCTTGGAAACCGGTCCGGTTTTGACCTACATGCTATATTCGTTCAATGAAAAGGATTGTTTAGGTTTAGGATTTTACTTAACAGTCAAATAGTGGGCCAGATAAAGGGTATCGTTGGGTCTCTGCAAGGGCCTTTATTGACAATAGACCTTCCGGAGTTTGACTGATCGAACCCAACCGTAATCTTTTATCATTTATGTCCGTGTGCGTTCAATAATACTGCAAATAATAATCGGCACGTCAT
>JANKKB010027273.1:0-10420 GCA_026225775.1 Bursera palmeri | reverse complement strand
ATTCACCCTAGGTGAAAAACTCTCTCGGAACTCCTATTTCAATTCCTCATCGGGACGTCATCGGAGTACAGCCCATTAGGCATCCGAATATATTGACCGTAAATCGCCACGCTCGAACAATTCGTTATCCCTAACACCAAGCGTCGAGCCTATGATTTACAAGGCATGGTTGGCCTCTAGCAAGGCACCAAGCCCCCCCAACTATCCGAAAGTGTGCGTAAAGTTACGTAACCTTCGTCAGGCATAGTTCTATATAATTAAATCCTAAATCATATGTCACGTAAGGGGTCTAGGGATGGAACGTGTCTTTTCGAATAACGTCGAACATTTCAGATCCTCGTTTGCCGTGTGATTCTCTATATGAGCCGTGACCGAGAATAATTCTCGTCACGCTCTTGTATGCTGGCCAGGCTATGAAGAGCCACCGTCGAATCCGGTGTGACATTATCTCCATATACTAGGAGTGATATGTCCCCTCTTAACATCACACCCACTCCTAAATAGGTCACGGTGCATCCGACGACAAACGGTTCTCTAACTCGGAAGGAGTTATTCCCGTAAGTATCAAAGCGAACCGATCTCTAAATGAGATGGCTGTGTAAGTCTCAGGTCTAAGGATTATTTACACCTACCCTGAGCGGACCTCCCATAGACACATGTATTATCAATGGGATTCCGTATCGGGCCGTATCCAGTGAATATATTCCTATGTCTAAACGGCTAACAATGTTCCCCTATACACTTACATAAGCATCCAATACTTAGTTGTGTGAGAATCATACTGTTATACGTCTATAACCAATACAAGTGTAATACTAGTCTATCCGTACTGCGGATGTCCAATCTCAACAGTACTTCGACCAGGGACGTTTTAATGATGTTATATTTTATCGAATCGATTTCTGTCTCACAATCAAATTATTCATTAATCAACATCATATGGACATTCATCATCATATTTTAATGTAATCTAATTGCAAGCAATGATAAAGAAAGTGCAATTTTCTTTATTACATAAATCAAATGTGTACAATGTACAACGTATATTTACATCGTAATGCTCTTGGGCACAGATAGTCTAACAGATACACCATGACGATAGCATACAGGCTTAATGTATCATACTGGCAAGTATGAATCCCACCTTTTGTTGAGAAAATATAGGCTATTTGACTTACAAGATAATGATAAGGTTACGAGATTTGCATGCCTCTAGCTCTTAAGCTGAGCTATATGAAATCTCGAAAAGGCTTTTCCAAAGTCGAATGCAAGAAGGTACATACTTTGAGAAACATTTGTCAGACATGATGGCTGATATAGATAGGCTATATGCTCTGAACATATCTTAGGATGTTGAACTATATATTAATCTGTTCTACAATCACTTCTTGAAAGCTGGGGTAGTTTTATAGTGAAATACAACATGCTAAACGAGGAAAAAACTCTTGGAAGGTTGATTGAAATGCTGAAAGAGGCTAAACTAAAGATTAATAAAAGGATGAAGCGCAAGGTACATTTGAGAAAATCCTCTCAGAAAGGGAAAGGCAAGAATAAATTCCTTGTTTACCTTCTGTAGATATCTAGAAAGCTCAGGGAGCTAAAGCTACACCTAGGGTGGCTAATCATTCTTAGGATACCTATTTGTACTATGGCAAGATTTATTATAAATAACAACCTGACATCTTCTAGTAATTTATATTGGATATTTGATACTAGATATGATACTAATATTTGTACTGATGTGCATTGGCCTCTAGAGGCATAGGAGGATTACCTCGAGAGAGATCGACCTACGAGTAAAAACTGGTCCCTGGGTGGCTATTTTAGCTATAGGCATTTTGTATAATCTTTACCCATTTGGTTATGTATTAGAACTAGTATAATGCTACCATATAACTAGTTTGACTAGAAATGTTATTTCAGTTTTTTGCTTGGCAAGATGTGGTTTTACTTTTGTATTCATGAATACTGGGTGTTATATATATAAAAATGATGTATTATATTATATAGCAGAAATAAATAATGGTTTGTATGTTATAAATACTGAATCTCTTATTTGCAATATAACAAACAAACGACTTAAGAATAAGTTAAAGAATGAAACTTATTTATATGGCATTATCATATTGGTCACATTAACAAGACCCGCATATATGTTCTTTTGAAGGATAGGTACTTGGACGAATTTGATTTAACCTAATATGACCATCTGTGAGTCGTGTTTACTAGGCAAGATGGCCAAATCACCGTTTACAGGAAAAAGGGAAAGTGCTACCAATGTTTTAAGTGAAGTGCACAACGACGACTGTGGGCCCATGTCCATACATCTACGTGATGGATATGAATACTTCATAACCTTTGCTGATGGTTAGATGATTTGTGCCCAGAGCATCACATTGTTAATATACGCGGTATATTCAGATTTATATAATAAAGGAAATTTTATGTCTTTTCATTATTTGTAATTGGATTATATTATAATAAATTTTTATATGATGTGAATATGAATAATTTGATTGCAAGATAATATCACATCATTAAAACGTCTTTGGTCAAAGTACTATCAAGATAGGACATGTACAGTAGGATAGACTAGTATTACACTTATACTAGTTATAGAAGTCTAACAAAATGATTTTCACAAATTTAAGTATTAGATACTTATGCAATTGTATAGGGAACATTGTTAGCCGTTTAGATATGGGAACATATTCACTGAACACAGCCCGATATGGAATCCCATTGGTTATCTATGTGTCTATGGGAGATCCACTCAGGGTAGGCGTAAGTAATCCTTAGACCTGAGACATGCACGGCTATCTCATTTAGAAATTGGTTCGCTTTGACACGTGCAATCTTTTCGGGTTAGAGAAATGTTCATCGTTGGGTGCACCGAGACCTATTAAAGAGTGGGTGTAAGGTCAAGACGAGATATATCACTCTGGATATATAGAGATGATGTCACCTCAGATTTGACGAGGATTAGTCATAGCCTGGTCGAAATTGTTTGTCGTTATTGAGAATCATACGGAAAAAGAGGATCCAAATTGTTTGTCGTTATTAGGGAAGCCACGTTCCATCCTTAGACCACATATGTGACATTCGATATATGATTGAATTACATAGAACTACGCATGACAAATGTTACGTGACATTACGTGCACTTTCGGAGAATTGGGGAGCTTAGTGCTTTGCTAGAAGCCAAATATGCCTTGTAAATTATGGGCTCAACATTTTATGTTTGGGAATACGGATGATCCGCCCGTGATGATTTAAGGCCAATATATCAGAAAACCTAATAGGTCGTACTTCGAAGATTCACCGATGACAGATTTATATGAGAGTTACGGAGTAACTTTCACCTAGGGTGAATAATGATCTATAAAAAGTATTTTATGTAACACTATTCATATATGGGCTTAAAAGATGCATGGACCAATTTAGTAAGTTGGATAAGTAATTGTGTGGCGCCCCAGAACCCCATATGCAAGAATCCTGAGGGCCACTTTGTAAATAAATAACATAAAATCAAATAAAATCAATTTAATCAAAACATTTACACTAAAAAACAGGTTACAATTTTTTTTTTTTAATAAATACAAAGACAACTCACTCTAACTACCAAGACATCACCCAATACCATTTGAGATCCTCTATATAAGCTATAGATCACGCCGCTAGACTCCTGACCTCAGTACCTCTAGAGGAATGGATGAGCAATATAGCCCAGTAGGAATTTCTATACTAAACAGCTCTAGAACTTTTTAACATCCAAGCATGCATCAGACAACTCACATCCAAACACACTCGGTAATCTCAACACTCGATCACAAGCATACAGATTTCACTATTCAATCCCTACTGTCGTCACATATACGACATATACGCACATCGCATTCATTAATCACATCCACGTACACCAAAATATCCAACCTAATGTTTTCCTTAGGCCCCGATCAATCGGCCACCTAAGGCCTAACACTAGTATCACAACAGGAGTGTTTTCCTTGGATCCTAGATCGACTAGCCACCACAAGGCCTAATACCCTCATCATATCATTAGTGTTTTTCTTGAGTCCCAGATCAGTTGGACACCATAAGGCCTAACACTATCATCATATCATCAGTGTTTTCCTTGGACCCCAAATCAACTGGCCACCACAAGACCTAACACTGTTATTATGTCATAAGTGTTTCCCTTTAGGTCTACGATACACGTGTACTCCACTAAGGCCTAACACTGTCATATCATTCACATCGAGATCCCGTTTACGAATATCAAGGCGATCCTTCTCACACTGGACTACTGCATGTCCGCTAGTCAATCCTAAATACCATCTGTAAATCCCCTCAAATCTTTACATATCACTAGATCAATTCAGGGATTGATACACATAAATCATATACGCGTTACTCACTATAGGATCACCTCATATCAAACTGACTCCACATATCTCTACCCTTATAACAACGGTCTTAACTATCAGTCTCGCATACCACTGGACTATCACATATCAACCGGTCAATCTATATATCGCTAACGCATCCCCTCAAATCCCTATACATATCAGTCAGGTCAATCCGAGGTCCATCTGTATAATCCATACTCATATCATCTAGTCCCGTGACCATTCACTCATCACCACTAGCCTGTACAATCTCACTCACGTACTGCCCAATCGTATCTCATTCATCTCTTCCCATTTATGCTCTCACATGGATCACGTGTCCCATTCACCTTATCACATATACTCACACATGTCCCGTGTCCCATATGTCTCATTACTTTAGGACACGTTCTCAAACACTTCTCGTGTCTCAACCATCCCATAGTACACGAGTATCGTATCACTCGTATCCTATCCGTTTCATCCCCCACATGTATTAGTACACAGTATCTCACATCCCAACTATCAAGTTATCTCACCACTCAATCTCGTCCATTCCATGACTTACGGACATGTGCGTATCACCTGCGTATCTTCTATTCTATATTGTATCATCACTTATGTATTCCCATACTATTATCGTATCCTCACATACCATCACACATGGTACCTATAATCCATAATCCACTTCGTATTTACACTACGGCGACACAAGCAAATGCATCTGTCCAATTTTCTAAACTAATAGCGTATTTTCTTAAAATCGTACACGCATCCGTAATGTCCCAAACCATCAATTTATCTAACGTCTTATTTGTCAATCACACAGTCTCTATTCCCTAAGCCACGACAATAAAGTAAATCACATGTACGAAAAATGAAAAAGAAATACATAGTGGAAACCCTTACCTTGATATCCGAACCATAGCTCTCAAACCTTCTTTTCTCTCTTTTCCTCATCTCTGTCATAAATCCATGCATCCCAGTGGTCTTGGATGAGTCCTCGGAGTTATGGGGTCAAAACATGCAAAATCAGGAACCGGGGCATTAAAACGATATTTACATCCTGGGGCGTTACCTTAACTCTATAAACTATATCAAAATCACTAAACGGGGGTGAGATTGTTAACCTGTAAACCCTTAGGGGTCCTTGTGTTGTCACACGTGACAGGGGGTAAACTGCTAAGATCCAAAATAGTAGAGGGTTGCCTGAACTGGTGCAAATGCCAAAATCAGAAGCTACAAAGGGGGTTAGAAATATCCAGTGGCAGCTTTGGAAGACGTCCACTCATCGAAAAAATGCTAGGCATCCAAGAACGATGATCAGGCACCACCACCGAAATCGTCTCGGTGAGCTAAGTGTAACGATGTCGATGGTGAGGCAAGACAGCTACTGACAATGGCAGATTGGAGGAAGGGGAGCCAAATGATTTCTTCCCATTTTTCAATGATCTAGACATCGAACAGACGATCAAGGACCAGTTCTAGACTCCTTAAGTCGAGACGAGTCAATCCTAACCAGTGGTGGGGGCTGTCATCGCCTGAGGAGGGAGTTCTATTTTCGACAACTGAAACTTCACGACCCGATCTATGACGACTCCATTACCACTGGCCATGACCCATATCTCATCGAAAATGTGAACGGTCACCGAAAGAAGTGATTTTTGACGATCGGGGGTGTTTCTGTAGATTCCTTAAGATTCTAACCTCAAATACAGTTTATATAGATTTTGGGTTTCAAGGGTATTTCATAATTTTTAAAACACTTAACGGTTATGAATTTTGATCCCAAAATCTCGGCATCTCATCGTCGACCCGTCTTTATCCATTTCCTACTAACGTGACTCTCAAAATGTCACCATCGGGCACTAAAGACGAAAAACTCACGAATCCACGTAAAATTATCTTTAGTCCAATTTCCTGAAAACTCTCATATTCCTCTGAATACTTACCTACATGATATCATCATGTCTGTGTCATCCCATTTATATCAAAAACATGTACTTTTATGATTTCTAACTTTGAAGTCTTTCACTTATACCTTTAAATCACTATTGTGAATTTTTGGGTTACCACAATCTACCCTCCTTATAGAAATTTCGTCCTCAAAATTTGCCCACACATCTCATTCTCTCACATCCAAACTCTAGATGTGGTTCCAGCGAAATATTCGAGTGAATGTCTATTTCACTCTGGTCCTACACCCGTTTCGATCCAAATTGCATGTCTACTCTGCACCGGTACATACAACGTACCACAAATCCTAATGACCATAGTGGTATAACCACTCTCAAACAACTGCCTTAATCCATGACAAGGTCTCAACTAAATTGAACCAACGAAAAACAATGACTTTCCTATCGACCCTGGGTCTCACTTTCTCAATAATTTCCAAAACCATCTCTAAAATCAACGTCGCAGTTTTCTTTATTACCGCTCAACACGAGAAAAAATTCATCTTGCTTGCCCCATAGAGCCTCATAACATGCTATCTAGAATCAATCTGATAGCTCTCACAATCCACAATTTCAATAATTGAGAGGCAATCTCCCCAATTATCCTGAAAATTAATCACACATACTTTCCACATTCCCTCCAAAACTTGGATGGTACGTCTTAACTGGCCATCCATCTAAGGGTGAAAGCAACACTAAACAATATTCACTCATCTACCACTCGTAGACTTTACCAAAATCGGACAATAAACCTCGAGTCTTAGTCTGACACTACAAAAATTCGTATCCCCTGTGGCGATTAGAAATCCCAAAAACCTCACTATAGCGCCATCACGTAAAACATTTCGTGCCTTAGCATGGAACCAATTTCACGTCCCAGCATCAATTCTCTGATTTCTGATTTATCGAACATTTTTATTCCGCACCTCAGCGTAGAATCAATTTTACGCCTTAGTGCAAAACAGCGCCTTGACCTGAACTCTCTGACTTGCCACACCCAGTCTTCCCTTCTATGCCTATTCCGGTTTCCAACTCATCCAAATTTCATCTAACTCTTATGCAAACACTCCCGCTGCATCTTCTCACAATCTAACCTACTCAAGGGAGTACTCATGTATACCACACAACTAAGTCCACGTGGTGGTACCACTAACACAAAAGTTGAAGTCAATCTGACCTTCAACTTAGGGAAAGCTTACTCTCGAGCTTCATCCCACTCATACCTCACTCCCTTCGGGTCAATTCAATCATCCAAGCAGCCAATTAGGAGAAGTCCTCTACAAGCCCTCACTAACATCTCATTAGACCAAGGAATTGTGTACCTCAAACATATTTTTTGGTCGCTCAAAGTCTCACACCATTTCTATCTCAGACAGTTTCACAGAAATTCTCCTTTCGATAACACATGTCTCAAGAATTTTATCCTCGGCAACCATAACTCTGGTAACTACCCAAAACAACTCAAGAGTCAACCGCCACTCAATCCTTGTATCATCTCTCAACCCGATCACTCCCATAATTAACAACCTCATTCCAACTCACAACCTTCCAGGTTCCGCTGTGCTACTCTGATCAGAATCTCTCTGAGCAAACACATAACCAACATGTGCCTTCAATTTACTCAACTGGACTCATTCACATGGAATACTATCACTTTCACCTTTTTCCTTCTCAGCTACTCACAAACAAAATAACCTACGCTTCCATGGGTTCTACTCAAATACTAACTTAACGTAGCCGCTCAGGCTCTCTATCGTACACACTCTGTACGTATATACATATACCATCTGGTTCTTTGTTTCACCCACAAGGATTCTTTTCTCTTCTCTAATCCATTCTAGGGATGTCCACTATTACCATACATCCCATGTCGACACATGGGCAACTAATCTCACTCTCTATTTCTGGTCCAACACCCCCTGGTTGAACAATCTTCATACCCTCTCTCATATGCCAACCCTCAACAACCACATAACTAGGTTCCCATCACAAACCAGAGATTCATATCCTCGAATTTCTCTCTCAAGGCACTTCCTATTACTTTCTCAACATCCTCAATAAGTACCAAGGGGACCAGTGGTTGGTTGGCACACGGGTATCTCTAACCATGTTGGCCTCATCCTCGGCTTAATGCATCCGCCACATCACTCCTGGCCTAAAACAACCCATCTCCCTTACTACCTGGAGGGTCACAACCAATGATCAGGTATTCATGTCGACTCATTCTCACACACTCTCATGACAAAACCTCATGAGCCCGACGTCTCTAACACTTGTACACCACACAGGTGTACCATCCATGCATGCGAAGAACTGTTACTTACCAAACATTCCTACTGGACACAAGACTCAACTTCCTTTGCTAATCACCCAACCCATACCCTAGGTCTATAGTGTAAAGCCCATGCTCTGATACCACTTTATGGCGGTCCTGAACCCTCTATACAGGAATCCCGAGGGCCACTATGTAAATAAATAACATAAATCAAATAAAATCAATTTAATCAAAATATTTACACTGAAAAACAGATTACCAATTTTTTTTTTTTATATAAATATAAAGACAACTCACTCTAACAACCCAGACACCACCCAATACCATTTGAGATCCTCTATGTGAGCTCTAGATCACGCCGTTAGACTTCTGACCTCGATACCTTTAGAGGAAGGGATGAACAACACAGTCTCGTAGGAATTTTTATACTACACAGTTCTATAACTTTTTAATATCCAAGCATACATGAAACAACTCACATCCAAACACACTCGATCACATGCATACAGATTTCACTATTTAATCCCTACCGTTATCAGATATATGACATATACGCACATCTCATTCATTAATCACATCCATGTATACCAAAATATCCAACCTAGTATTTTCCTTAGGCCCCGAATCAGTCGGCCACCTAAGGCCTAACACTAGTATCACAACAAGAGTATTTTCCTTGGGCTCCAGATCGACTGGCCACCACACGGCCTAACACCCTCATCATATCATCAATGTTTTCCTTGGGCCCCAAATCAACTGGCCACTACAAGGTCTAACACTGTTATCATATTTTCAGTGTTTTCCTTGGGCCCCAAATCAACTCGCCACCATAAGGCCTAGCACTGTCATCATGTCATAAGTGTTTCCCCTTAGGTCTATGATACATGTGTGCTCTACTAAGGCCTAACATTGTCATATCATTCATACTAGGATCCCGTTCACGAATATCAAGGCGATCCCTCTCACATTGGACTACTGCGTATTCGCTAGTCAATCTTAAATACCATCCATAAATCCCCTTGAATTTCTATATATCACTAGATCAATTCGGGATTCGTACACATAAACCACATATTCGTTACTCACTGTAGGATCACCTCATATCAAACTAACTCCACATATCTCTACCCTTATAACAACGGGCTTAACTATCAGTCCCGCATACCACTGGATTACCGCATTGTTGGGTTTTATGGTTAAATTATAGCATATTCATGGTTCAATATACATAAAAGAAAGATTAAAACATGGCATTCAAAAAAAATTCGACCAAGAACACCAAAAACACGCTTTGGCCGAAACATGCATGGTGTAAGAATAAGAATTCACCTTTCTTCAAGGTATGTTGATGTAGATTATTGGTGTTGTCTTTGAAGTAGAGCTTCGCAAATGTCAAGCCTCCATAAGAAATCCACCACCTACACACTTAGAGAGAAATATTAGAGAATATAGAACAAAAATGAAGAACTAACTCTTAACCAAAAACATTTTTGGCTTTTATAAAGATTTAGAATTGGTCCTTCTAACAATTTTAACTTTGCTCATTTAAGGACTTTAACTATCCCTTGTTCTGCTAATGAGTCCTTTACAAGTTTTTCAACTGTGCTCATTTAAGGATTTACATTATCCTTTGTTTTGCAAACAAGTCCTTTACAAATTTTAATTGTCAAAGTAGTATTTTAACATCATTAAGTTTACACTTATGATATCTTAACTCTTTAAAATTTCATAATTAACCCTTAGGACCAATTACATGTAATTTTCTTAACGTTTAATAAATTACATATAGCTCCCATAATTAC
>JANKKB010027271.1:0-10418 GCA_026225775.1 Bursera palmeri | reverse complement strand
TAAATAAATAAAATAAAGTAAATAAAATCAAATAAAATATTTTAATCAAAACATTTATACAGAAAATCACGGGTTACAAGATTTTTTTTTGATAATAAAATAAATCACAAACGACTCACTCTACCCAGATATGCCCAGAATACCGTTCGAGATCCTCTATATGAGCTCCGGATCAACATCGCTAGACTCCTAACCTCGGGTACTTATGGAGTCAAGGATAAACAACATAGCCCAATAGGAATTTCTGACACTATATATAGTTTTATAACATTTTAAACATAATGCATGCATTAGATAAAATACACAATATACCAATTCGTTTCTCTCATTCACATACACCCTAATTTCACTATTAGGAATTTTGCTCACTAACAACCATAACTGTTGCAACACATGCAACTCATCCACACATCTCAAGCATGTGCAATCCAACCATCAATCCAAGACTGTCCTTCAATCCCATATCTCAACGAACCCATCTAAGGATCCTTTCATATTCCAACATATATTACCAACAACCACCTTTACCAATTCATCCACCTAGTGTTTCCCTTAGATCTTGGATCATTATAGGCTTATCTAAGATCTAACACTAAAACCCTGTAACAAGTGTTTCCCCTTAGGTCCCAGATCAACGCGGGCCTACCTTAGGCCTAACATTACAATCATATCACAAGTGTTTTTTCTTAGATCCCGGATTAACACGGGCCCATCTTAGGCCTAACATTTAATACCATATCACAAGTATTTTCCTTTAGGTCCCGGATCATCACAGGCCCACGTAAGGCCTAACACCAAAAACCATATCACAAATGACCTCCACAGATCTATCCCGTATCACAGCGGGCTCATAGATCAATCACAGAACACCACTTGACTACCTCGTATCAGTCGGTCGGTCCGTACATCACTCATGAGTCCTCTCAGACTCCTGTTTACTAGCTAGGCCAACTCAGGGTTACATATCGGATTACCGCATAAAAAGTAGGTCAATTCATATATCACCTGGATCCCCGCACATAAGCTAGGTTATCCAGAGTTTCATTAGGATCCTGCACACAAGGCACGACTGTCTTGATCACATTGGGGTAATGCACATAAGGCATGGCTATCCCAATCACACTGGGACCCTGCACATAAGGCATGGCTATCCCGATCACATTAGGACCCTACACACAAGGCATGGCTACTCGATCACATTAGGACCCTGCATACACGGCATGGCTATCCCGATTACATAGTGCACCCCCATGGATTCTCGTGAACCAACTTAGGCCTATCTTGACCTAATCATTTACCTCCCCTTCAGATTCCCGTACACTTAGACAGGCCAATCCGGGGTCCCTTCACGTGATCCGTACTTATGTTAAACCTCATATGCACATCCATCATCACACACTTGTACTTCCATTCCTATTCCTATACCACGATTGTACACATCTCATGCCATTTATGTTTCCCTTGGATCCCATGTTTCACATTGGCCCATCCAAGGTTTAACTTACGTTTCCAACGTGCATTAATTACATCACTTACCATTAGCCCATATGGCCACTATCACACATGTCTCACTTGTGTCACATCGTTCCATCACATACGGACATACATGTATCATTCTTATCTATCCATCTAATAAGCGTGACCACATTCAGTCGGCCCGTATCATAACTGTCTCGTCACGTACGGTCATACACATGCACCTCTCCTATGTCTCATTAGCCAGTAATGCACAAGCACCGTATTACCCGTGTCTTGTTCATCTCATTCCACACGTACACCTATGTACTATGTCTCATCTGTCTTATCACATAGTCTCTCACTTATCTTTTGTATGCACCAGACATTCACTCCAGATATTTGCTCACATATCTTCGTTGGATGTACACTCCGGTTACACAATCACTTGCGTATCATCCAATTTCATATGCCTTATACACGCACATCACACCCTATTCGCTATTCACGTACTACGTACTCATGATTCACACTGGTCTCACGTCCTGGCTACTCAACTGTACGTGTACCTATCCGCTTCCTGACTAAATGCTCATTTCTGTAACATACGGTCACACGTATGTGACCTGTATCTCGTCCATCACATCACGTAAGTACCTCAACATATTGTCAGTGTCTCATCGCACGACCTCTCACTTATCATCTGTCTACACTGGATATCTGCCCTGGTGGCGTGACCAAATTGATCACCCAAAAGTAAAATTCTTACTTATCCCCTAAATGTGTCTAATGGTATAGTGAAAGTAAGGGTCGAATCCACATGGACTGAATTATGATTATTCTGATTTAAACCTAAGTCTTGATATCTAAAACCTAATTTTTCTAAAATACAAAGGGGGATATTTTATTAATAAAATTAACTAAACTAAGAATGTAATTAAATAAGATCAAAGTAAACAAAGGACAAAGGTGATTGAAAGAATACTTTAGTTCGCTAGACTCATTAACTCAATTGATTTAATTATTCCCAATTTCATTCATGTGATTTATAAGAATACCAGCCTGATGCATTCCATATCTATTGTAATGCATCCACCTATCCTTCTTAGTTAATTAAAAGAACCCATATTAATTAACCCTATTTATTGAACAACCTAGAATAAAGCTTAACTAGATTTAATCCAATAAACGTAAAGCACATGGAAGGTATAACTAAACCAAGCAAGATCCTCCAACCATGAACCTTTAACCTGAGACTATGAACTACGTTATAGTAACTACTACAAATTGTTACCAGTATCCAGAATCCCTAACGTTTGCCTATTAGGTATCTAGATTAACAGTGAATTCCATTATCTGATCTCTTAGTTGTACACCTAATCAACCAAACAAATAATTCTAATATAAACACAATAATTCATACTCATCCTTTAAATCAATCATAAGATTAATGGCAATATAAAATTAACTTCATTAAATCATTGTCTAACTACATAAAGTATGTCACACCCCGGAATCCCTTATATAGGAACAGCAAGGGTGATTGTACAAATAAATAAAATAAAATAAAAACATTTACATTTGAAAACAGGTGACAAAATTTTTCTTTTTAAAACAGACAATAAACATTGACTCACGACTCACCATGTCTACTCGGACATGCCCAATACCATCTGAGATCCTCTATGTGAGCTCCAGATCACTAACGACCGACTCTTGACCTCGAGTACCTGTAGAGGAAGGGGTGAGTAACATAGCCCAGTAGGAATTTCTACACTATACAGTTCTATAATATCTTAACATCTAAGTATGCATCATACAACACACATCTCTTCCCATAGTATCCATACCATCACAACTGTCTCCACACATACTAACTATGTACACATCTCGTTCTCTAGTCACATCCACATATACCCTATCCAATCTAGTGTTTTTCTTAGGCCTCGAATCAGTCGGCCACCTAAGGCCTAACACTAGTATCACAACAGGGATGTTTTCCTTGAGCCCCAGAGTGACTGGCCACCACAAGGTCTAACACCCTCATCCCATCTGCAGTGTTTTCCTTGGGCCCCAGATCAACTGGCCATCACAAGGTCTAACACTGTCAACATATCTTATCATCTGTGTTTTCCTTACGCCCTGGAGCGACCGACCATCACAAGGTCTAATACTCTTATAATAACATCTCACCAGGGTTTCCCCTAGGCCCCGGAGCGACCAGCTACTACAAGGTCTAACACTATCATCATATCATATCATCAGTGTTTCCCTTGGGCCCCGGAGCAATCGACCACCACAAGGTCTAAAACTATAATCAATCACACTGGGATCTCGCTCACGCTACATCAAGACGATCCCTCTAACATCGGACTTCAGTGTATCTGCTAGTTAGTCCTAAATACCATCCGTAAAGCCCCTCGAATCTCTATGCATCATTAGATCAATCCGAGGTTCATCGGTTCAATCCGTACTCATATCATCCAGTCCCGTGACCATTCACTCATTGCTACAAACCTGTACGACCTCACTCACGTACGAATTACTCATATCTCATCCACCTCATCATGCATGATCTCATACGTAACATCCGTACATCATACCGTAAGTTCTGACTAATCTAATTGCCTCGCCATCTAACTCACCCATTCCATAGCTCACGATCAATCAAATATTACTCGCGTATAATCCATTCCGTATCATATTACTACTTACGTATCCTCGTACTCTGAATGTATCCTTACGTACCCTCCCATATGGTACTCATAACCCATAACTCACTCCGTATCCAATCCGATGATATAATACACGTTCCGTTTTCGTAAGTTTGTATACGCATCTATAACATTCCGATCTATCTAATCATCTAATATTCTTATTCGTCCATGCAAGTTAAAATCATAATAGAAATGTACAGCTAGAAACCCCTACCTCGATATCCGAACCATAGCTCCCGGACCTCTCCATCTCTCTTTTCCTCATTCGTATCGTAAATCCATGTGTTTCGGTGATTTCAGATGAGTCCTCGAAGTTGTAGGGTCCAACCATGCAAAACTGAGAATCAGGGGTTAAACGGATATTTTACATCCTGGGAGTATTACTATAAATCCATAAACCACACATAAACAACCAAGCGGGGGTGAGTTGCTGACCTGAAAACCCTTGGGGGTCCTTACGTCGTCACACGTGACAGGGGTGAATTTGCCAAGTCCTAAAGCTAGAGGGGGCTGTCATGGGGGTGCAAGTGCAAAGATCAAAAGTTACAGGGGCTGCCTGATATTTATCCCGACAGCCGTTATTCACGGTATCTCATCAGAGAAGACGATCGGTGGTAGGGAACCAAGATCGGAGGACACCACCAGCTTCGTCTGGCCAGGTTGGACCTGTTCTGACCAACGGTGGCGCCTGTTGACGGCCAGAAGGGGCAGATCGGAGAAAGGAGTTGTCGGATGCTTCCACAGCGATTACTGACGATCCAGGCCTCGAACAGATGATCGAAGACCACCACCAGGATCGTCAGGCCGAGACGAAGAGATCCTGACTGGTGGTGTTGGCTACCGTCATCAGGAAAGGCATATCACCGATCAACGTAACCGAAGCATCCTTGCATCAATCTGACCGATCTTGGCATCGGACAGGGAAGAGGAGGCCGCCGTCAAGCTTAGCATGCCAAGGGCTTTCCATTGCCACCGGTCATGGGGCCTAACTCCCCCGAAATATGAACGGTCACCGGTGACAGTGGCAGTGGACAATTTTCGGCGAACATAGGGTGTTTGTGTAGTTTTTGGAATATGCAAGGCTCTTATGCCGTTTATATAGACTTTGGCTCTGGGGGTCTTTCTGTAATTTTTTAAACCTTCAACGTACGTGAATCTCGACTCGAAAGTCTCGACATCTCATCGTTGACTTGTTCTCATCCATTTTCCACTGACGTGACTCTCAAAATGTCACGGTTGGGCACTAAAGACAAAAAACTGACGAGCTCACGTAAAATTACTTTTAGTCCACTTTTCTGAAAACTTTCGAAAACCTCTAAATACTCATGTACACGACGTTGTCACGTCCGTGTCACCCCATGTATACAAAAAATCTATCATTTTATGATTTTTAACTTTAAAATCTTTCACTTACACCCCTAAATTACTGTTTCCAGAAATCTGGGTTATCACAAAGTATCTCTCAACCATAAGAAAATTAGAAAATCATAACAAGAACTGAAAGAAATAAACTATAAAACATAGAAAACATGGTAAAATAGAGAAGAGAGGAATAATCTTATGGAGAATCATGAGATGGTCTCTTGAATCTTCTTGTTTTTGCGTCTCTCCCCTTCCTCTCTGAGCCATCTCCAATGTTGCCTTGAAGCCCTTGGTGGCTCTCTGTTCTCAAACTTGCTCCCAAAGACCTCTAATATAATGATATAAGCTAGGGTTAAGACGAGGGACGAATTTGCCCTTTTTCTCTTTTGAAATTAATGAAACTGCTAAAGAAATATCACGTGGGTGCTATGGCACTGATAATTGGGTGTCTCGGCACTCAGCTTACTGACTTGTAATGTGAAATCAATTTGGTCCAGCGTCGCGATACTCAAATCCACCACCATGGTGCTCAATCTCTGTTTTCAAATTTTTTGTTCTGAATTTGGAAAAGTGTTAAACATGAAAGTTATAGATAATGCTCTTAGGTTTCCAATGCCACCTGAAGCGACTTATTTGGATATTGGATAGAGAAGTTATGGTTAAAATACTAAGGTATATTCAGAAGCTCAAATTGATTCATTGTTGCTTTGTTTGCAATGCAAAAACGATCTTTCTGGACTTTGGACTCTTCATAAAAATTGTATTTCAGGATGTGTAGATGAGTTTAGCATTTTGAATCACCTTATTTGGACTCTGAAAGCTCTAGATATGCCTAATTTACTCTCCAGTGGTCAGGTTTGATAACCTCTCCAGTCTGCCTGCCTTGACTTTGCAACAATGTTTGGATGCCCAAACGAACTCTGATTTTGATGAACCAGACCTTCCTGAAAATCTTGAGATGTCCTCTATAATTTTACTGAAGATCACTTTATTTTTTGGGCACTCCTTCTGTATCAAAAACCTGCATGAATCCCTAAAGGTCTAACATCAAAATTTTGCTAACAATTCCAAATTAAAGTATATTTTCTAAAACTTCGTTAAAATTGTCTTTGACATGAAATAAACATAAATGAACCTTATATGACCTAAAACATGCCTAAAAGACTAAATATAAGGAGAATAAAGATGTATAATTTTGTGTCTATCACCTGGTTACTTGCTCTCATGTCCACGCCAGATGTACACTCTGGCTTCTCAATCACCCGCTTAATATCCCACTTCCGTAAACCCATATATGAGCACATAACGACCTAATCCATTAACACATCTAACATGCTATTCATCAATCACACACTTTTTATTCTCTAAGCCACAACATTAATTTAAATCACATGCATGTCAAAATCTTATAGAAATGTACAGTCAGAAACCCCTACCTCGATATCTGAACCATGACTCCTGGATCTCTTTCTCTCTTTTTCTCACTAGTATCATGAATTCTATCCATCCTGGGGGTTTCAGATGAGTCCTTGGGGTCACAGGGTCATACACACATAAAACCGAATATGGGGGTTAAAATGATATTTTATTTCTCGAGGTGTTACTATAAATCCTTAACTAATAGGGTTATTCTAAAATTAACCAAGTGAAGGTAGAGTTGCTAACCTGAAAACCCTTTGATGAGCATTCAAATATGTATCTTTTATAAAGAGATTAATTCACCATTCCACATCATTTGTGTTGTTAAATTCCTCAACTTAAGCATATTTAGAGTATTAGTATGAAATAAGTAAATTATTTCTAATTTCATCTTTATGATGCAGGTTTGATAATTTGGTCATAACTTTCTATTTATAGATCAGAATTAGGCAAATCTAAATTTTCTGAATAGATCATTCAATTATTTACAAAAGTGTGTCTCACATGGATCATAAAATTCGGACTCTAGATGGACCAAAGTTGGGCTGGAAGTTAACCCAGTTACTGTCTCAGTCCAGCTCGTACATGCTTCGGTATTTGGGCCATAACTTTTCAATATTGATCCAAATTGAGTGATTCTTGATTCTAGAAGCAAAAGCAGAAAATGATCTACAACGTTTATGAAGAAGTCAAGATCCAATTGCCAATATTCTGTGCCCAAAATTAATGATCAAAGTCAATGGATGTGATCGGAGCGATAATTCAACAAGATATTTTACATTTATCTCCCTTGTAAAATTACAATTCTACCGTCATGTGTATCTATAAATAGAGGTGTCATATTACCAAAGTGACATACCAGAGATACCTTACATACCTTAGATACCTTAAACATAGCTTAGAGGAGAGCAACATGGCATTAGGCCAAACTCTCCCACTTCTCTCTTTTGTATTTTTTCTTCGTTTCTAGTAATATCATGAGCATTTTCCTTCTTGCATTCTACTTTCTTTTTTTCATTATGTCTTTCTAGTTTTCTTTTTGCTAAGGCGATGGGGTGAAATCCTTGATATGAGAGTAATGGTTCTCTAATCCCAAATGAGCTTAATCGATCATATTATTTTGTATTTATTTTATATCATTTGTATTTACTTTGTCAATCAATCTTGACACCCCTTGTATGGTGGAGGTCTTGATCTATTGTTGAAACTCGTTGGCACACCAAATGCTTGGATCTTTAGGATTCTTGATTTGTTATAGACATATGAGATTGTCACAATGGATTCTTGAACCCATATACAAGAGTGGTTTAATCATTGGTAATATGGTAAATATAAATCATATATAATTAATGGGCTTAATTAACATATTCTACCATTGGAATCATCTTGATGAGTGGATTCCAATAGAGTTGTAAAAGGGGTTGGATTATCTTTATCTGAAATATCATGGGTGGATCCTATAACCTTAGCTTGTTATATCATTGATTTAATCTCTTATTTATTATTTATAATTGTTATTTTACATTGTCTTTACTTTATTATGGAACGCTACGCCACCTATCTATTTTAATTTAGTTTCTCGCATTTAATTCTTATTTGTATTCTTGCTTTTATAATTGAATGGTAGGCTGTGCCTCCTAAGCCTTTTATTATTTGTTCTTACTTTATATTTATCCTTCGTTTACCTTTTCATTTTATTTAATTTCCTTTAATTGCTTTTGTTTTATAGTTTTGTCTTTATTAATATCATTGTGTTATTTTATTTTGTTTGTAATATATCCTTATCTTGTACCACCTAAATCCCCTTCCTGTGGATCGACTCAAGTCTTACCAGGTTTCATTACTTTGACAATCCTATACTTGGGAGCCAATCCTATTTTGGATGTGTCATGTTTTTGGCGCCATTGCCGGGGAAGGTAAAGTTTGGTGTACAAAACTGTAAGTACCACTTTTCTTTCTTAGTTTAGATTTTCATTTTCTTTTGTATGCCGATCTTCTCTTCTTTTTATTTTGTAAAATTGCATGAAAATTTGGTCACGCACAACTAGTGGTAGACTTGTTAGGAGACCAACACCTTTTTTGGAAAATATGGCTGAAAACGAAGACGAAAGATTCACAAATCAAGGGGATCACTCCCAGCACAATGAACAAAATAACCAACACCAACCTAGAACACTCAAAGATTTCATGAATCCTGTGAGAACTAGCACACTATCTTGCCTAGTTTACCCTCCTAATGCAGCCCAGTTTAACTTTAAATCAGGAATTATCCAACTTCTACCCACTTTCCATGGCCTTAACGACGAAAACCCATATGCCCATTTAAGAGAATTTGAGGAAGTCTGCAACACATATCATGACCGAAATTGCAGCATAAACACAGTGAGACTAAAGCTTTTCCCTTTTTTCTTAAAAGATAAAGCTAAAATTTGGCTACAAAATCTTAGGTCGAGATCCATATATTCTTGGGATGAAATGCAACAATAATTCCTTAAAAAATTCTTCCCTTCCCATAGAACAAACTCTCTTAAAAGTCAAATCACCATTTTCACTTAAAAACCTGGAGAGACACTCTCCCAGTGTTCAGATAGATATAAGGAACTCCTTAGTACTTGTCCACACCACGGTTTTGAGTTTTGGAGACTTGTCTCAAATTTCTATGAGGGCTTAACACCAAAAGATTGGCAAACCATAGATCTCATGTGTAATGGATAATTTAGTGATAAAGAACCCGATGAAACAATGGACTTTCTAGATTTACTAGCTGAAAATGCCAAAAAATGAGATACTGTTGGCACCTATGAGGTACTAAGCAAAGCCTAACCTGCAACACCCAGCAAAGGCATTTACAATCTTAGGGAAGGCCATGACCTTCAAGCCGAATTTACATCTTTAGCTAGAAAGGTCAAAGCCTTAGAAATGAAAAAATCTGGTTAATTAAAGTCCATTCAAGAAGTTGTTTGTCACATTTGTGATGCTAATGATCATCTCACCGAAGAATGTCCAACTTTGCCTTCTTTTAAAGAGTGTCTCTACGAACAAGCCAATGCATTGAACAACTTTGAAAGGCCAACCCGTGACCCATATTCACAAACTTACAACCCTGGTTAGAGAAATCACCCAAACTTCAGTTAGAAAAATGACAATCATGCACAATCTTCACAATCCTCTTTTCAACCATATCAAAACTTTCAAAAATCTCATGCACCATACGTTCCTCCCCCTAGTAAGGACCTCGAAGAAATAATGCATTCATTTTTCTTAAAGCAAGAGACTATCAATAATCAAATTGGCCAATCATTAACAGATTTGAAAGATACTTTTATAAAAATTGCATCTTCATTTAGCACTCAAGAAAAAGGAAAATTTCCTGCTCAAACAGTACAAAATCTAAAAGATCAAAGTGTTAGCAGCTCAAATAATCACTATCTAGTGTTGGATTCCTACCCATGGATCATGCAATTA
>JANKKB010027270.1:0-10418 GCA_026225775.1 Bursera palmeri | reverse complement strand
AGGAGAGAAGATGTGTTTGTTTTATTCACTTAATGCATAAAACAAGGTTTTTGAATGAATGCTTCACACACAAGGATTTCTACCATGAACATCCTACTTTGGTGTGAGTAACTACACTTGACAAAAGGCAATATTAATTGCCTAATGTTTACCATCCAAGTAAATTAAATAATTCTAAATTATCTAAACCAAGTGTAGCTTAGCCAATCACAAGTAAACATATCATCCAAGATATTTTACCACATTTCAACTAAGTCCAACTAGTTTGATTCTTCTCTCTTTTGTATATGGGCTTGTTTGGGTTTGGGTTTAAATGTAATATTTACAACCTTTGTTAATGAACCCAATCCATGTCAAAGCTCAAAACCAATTAGTAATCCAACCCACTAAATTAGCCCATGTATCCTTTAAGCCCATATGTAAATTCACAGCATTCACCTTAGGTGAAAGATGCTCTCGTAACTCCTATTTCAATTCCTCATCGGGACGTCATCGGAGTACAGTCCATTAGGCATTCGAATATATTGACCGTAAATCTTCACGCACGGACAATCCGCTGTCCCGAATACTATATGCCGAGCCCATTATTTACAAGGTATGGTTGGCTTCTAGTAAAGCACCAAGCCCCCCAATTATCCGAAAGTGTACATAAAGTCACGTAAACTTTATCAGACGTAGTTCTATGTAATTAAATCCTATATCACATGTCACGTACGGGGTCTAGAGATGGAACGTGTCTTCCCAAATAACGTCAATTATTTCGGATCCTCGTTTACCATGCGATTCTCTTTTATGAGCCGTGACCGAGAACAATCTTTATCATGCTCTTGCATGTCGACCGGGCTATGAGTAATCGTCGTCGAATCTGGTGTAACATTATCTTCATATACTCGGAGTGACATGTCTCGTCCTGACATTACACCCACTCTTAAATAGGTCACGATACGTCCAACAATAAGCATTTCTCTAACCCAGAAGGAGTTATTCACGCAAGTGTTAAAGTGAACCGATCTTTAAATAAGATGGTCGTGTAAGTTTCAGGTCAAAGGATTACTTACACCTACCTTGAGCGGGCCTCCCATAGACACATGTATTACCAATGGGATTCTGTATCGGGCCGTGTCCAATGAATATGTTCCCGTGTCAAAACGGCTAACAATATTCTTCTATACACTTGCATAAATATCCGATACTTAGATGTGTGGGAATTACACTGTTATACTTCTATAATCAGTACAACTGTAATACTAGTCTATCCGTACTGCGGATGTCCAGTCTCGATAGTACTTCGACCAGGGACGTTTTAATGATGTTTAGTTTATCGAATCGATTTTTGTCTCACAATCAAATCATTCATTTATCAACATCATATGGACATTTATCATATAATACAAATGTAATCTAATTACACTAAATGATAAAGAATATATAATTTTCTTTATTACATAAATTAAATGTATACAATATACGAAATATATTTATAATGCGATGCTCTTGGGTATAGATAGTCTAACAATCATCCCATAGTTGCAATATAAACGTGAAGAATTCGAAAAAACCACTATTTTTCTACAAACAAATTGTAATGTAGTGAGCTCCAATTTATTTTTTTTTTCTTTGATTCAGAAATTATTTTTGTTATACGGACAACCGAAGATTTGGTTGTTGGAACTTGAGAATTTGTTAACTTTTAGAACAACAAGTTGTAGTGGAGTAAGCGAGACAGAGAGAGAAAAAAAATAATATTATATAAGGTAATATAGTATTATTGCCTAAAAATATGATAGCAAGAAAGATGATTTGATAATATTAAATAGAGCAGCTTTTTATAGGTAGTAATCATTACTTTGGTTGGAAAAATCTATTTATTCATAAATTTCTTAGATAAGAAAGTTTTAGTTAAGTTAAAAATACATTTTCCTTTTGATTTAATATAGGATAATAATTATTACTTTAATAGAAACCTATTTATAAAAAAAAAAATACTAAGAAATTCTTATTAAATTAGCAAGTATCATTTTCTTATTTAATGAAAATTTAAAAGGAATATTTAATTAGTTAAATATAATAAAAAAAATTGAGGACCCACCAATTCAAAATATCAATTACATCCCTATATGAGTATAGTTTTACATTTGATGTGGAGAGACCAAAATAGGATTATAAGAATATAGTTATACATAAGATATGGGTAGAGCAAAATAGGAAAACTTAATACTAGAGCATATATTGCAATTTATAACTAAGGGAATTAAATAATTTTTTTAAGTCTAGTGGGCTCTAAGCTTCCCCAAACCTAAATTTAGGTTCACCACTAATGCATTTAATATTCAATATCCCACAATTGACAACCCTTAAAATGTTATTGAATACTTAATACAACATCTAACGTGTGATGTTTGATGCTCATCGTGTTCAACTTGACTTCAAAACGACCACAAAACTCTATTTTTACAACCAAAAAGATACAAATATCTAATTTTCACATCCCCAACGTCTATTTCACACTAATAATCCGTCACAAAACCCAAGTTACATTCATATCAAACTTTAGTAATCAATTTTTAAGCATGAACAACTAACCAAATATCATATTTCAATAATGCATTGATAAGGAATTCAAATGTCTTACAATGATTCATACAAGTGCAATGAAATTAGAATCACATATTGATTATTCGTCTTTTTCCAAAACTATGATTTTCTCTCTCAAAAAGTCTTTATCTTCTACAAACCACCTCTCTCTCAACCTTTTCGAATAAAGTTTGTTTGTTTAGAATATTGTTAAGAATATTAAATGATTACCAGGTAAAGTTTTTATTATTTGAAACCGTTTGGAGAGGAAATTAATTGGTTTTAGATTTAGACTTAATTGTTAAGGATATATGAGTAATTTGAAAACAAAGAGGTGGTAACAAAAAGTTTTTAGAGGCAAAGATAATAATAATAATAATAATAATAATAATAAGTTTTTTTTTTTTTTTAAATTACCCATTATTTTTTNGTAATTTGAAAACAAAGAGGTGGTAACAAAAAGTTTTTAGAGGCAAAGATAATAATAATAATAATAATAATAATAATAATAAGTTTTTTTTTTTTTTTAAATTACCCATTATTTTTTCGTACAAGAAAACAAAAAGTCAGAGACTAGAAAATGAAGTGGGAAGCGTGTAACTCCAAATAAGGACCTTTCCAAAGGACCATAATGGGCGCTTTCACTGTCCCTGTCTCCGTCCCTTCGTCTTCTGAACTGTCTCGCTCTCGCATTTTCAACCTCGACTTTGGACTACAATGCTTTCACCACCTAAACTTCACATCTTCTTGCTCTAGTATCAGGTCATGGCTTCCATCTCTCTCCTCCATCACCCTTCTACTTTACCATTCTACCCGTCCCTCACTTCCACTTCCACTTCCACTCCCAGTTCCCGCTCTCCTTCAAGGCTCTTCCTCCTCAAACCCACCTCCTGTCTCTCCATCAACCAACCGAATACCCAACAAAACTACACCCAAAACGACAACCTCCGTGTCCTTTTTGCCGCAGGTGGTACGGGTGGCCACATTTCCCCTGCTGTGGCCATAGCTGATGAGCTCATAATCACCAACTCAACCACAAAAATCCTCTTTGTTGGAGCACCCAACAGCATGGAATCCTCTTCTATCCCTTCAACTGGATTCAATTTCGTCTCAGTCCCCACATCTGTCCGCTTGTTTCGCCCCTTCATTTCCCCCAGAAACCTCCTCCTTCCTTACCGCTTGATCAAGTCTCTAATTCAATGCCATTCCATACTCAAAGACTTTGATCCCGATATCGTTGTTGGCACAGGTGGGTACGTGTCGTTTCCCGTTTGTTTAGCCGCCGTTTTGAAAGGTATTAAATTGATTATCCAAGAACAAAACTCAGAGCCTGGTATTGCCAACTGGGTTCTCTCCTTTTTTGCTGAGAAAGTTTTTGTTGCGTTTAATTCAACGGTGGAGTGTTTCCCGAGAAAGGAGAAGTGCTTGGTGTGTGGAAACCCTGTGAGATTGTCTTTGAGGACTTTCGTGTCAAAGGCGGAGGCCAGGTCGAAGTTGTTTCCCAAGTCAGGGAAGGAGGAGGAAGCGAAGGTGGTCTTGATATTGGGAGGATCTTTGGGTGCTCACACCATAAATATTGCTATGTTGAATTTGTATTACAAAATGTTGAACGAGAACAACAACTTGTTTATCATTTGGCAGACTGGGGTTGAGGCGTTTAATGAGATGGAGAGCCTTGTTAAGAACCACCCTCATTTGCTTTTGAAACCGTAAGTTACTACTTTTTTCCTCATTTTGTTGTTATGTGGTGAGCATCGATGTTGCTTTAGGTTAGTTCATTGACTCTATACAGTTGTCATCTTAAGTGTATACTGGCTTGAATTAGACAACTATTAAGTAGAACTTTACATATTGGCACATTGATGGGCATTTGGCGGGATTGAAGAAGAAAATGGATTGCTTAAATATAGGAATTTGGGTATAGAAAGAAGGCAGATGTAAATCTTTGTGAAAAATGAAAGATTAGAAGTATATGAGATTCTAGTTGTTCTAGAATGCATTAGTAGGTATTGGATTTCAAAATTTCTCTTCCAATATGAAGGGAGGGACACTTTCTGTTGAAGTGGTCCCGGCCTTCTGGTAAATCATTTATAGACGTTTTTATCCAGGTTCAAGTGTGATATTCTGAAAGTAGGTCTATAGGTATTGGAGCTTGAACGATTGAGATGCTTAGTCGCAAATGTTGGGGGAAATGAGGGGAAGAGGAGGGTCTAGCACCGCACTTATTGCCCAACCAATACTCTTTCTTTTCACCTGTTGGTGACTGTAAATTGCTTGAGGCAGCAGAGCTACGCTGCATGAAATTCCTGCATAATTTTCCGGTTGACCCTCCACATATTCTTTCTTTTGTGACTTCAATTCAAGAGAAGCTGTTGGCAACTAACTTAATGCATATGAAAATGGTACTCAGCTGGTAGAGCTTAACAAAATGGAGTCCTTCAACAATACATCTTAAATTTACATTTGGGACTTCTGGCTGTTTTTCTCTAATATGGATTTGGCATGGGTAGTTATATGTTATATTAATTTTCGCTGCAAGATCCGAATTATGTTTAATTTTCTGATCTTAATTTTGAAGTTTGACTTAAAAAAATTGAGCCTATTAGTGCCTCATTTCTTTGTGTTTAGTAGTTAATAAATGAGCCTCATATAGTAATATATAGTGGTCACACAGTTTTCTTTAATGTGTTGAATTTTATATTTCCTCATAATTGACATTGACAATGAAATTATTGAAGGTTCTTGCAATCTATGGATTTGGCATATGCTGCTGCAGACCTCATTGTTTCAAGAGCTGGTGCAATGACTTGTTATGAGATCTTGGCTGCAGGGAAACCTGCTATTTTGGTATTTTCGGCAACCAACTCTGTTGTTCTTCTTCTAATAATATGTATATGATGAAGTAGTTGTTGGTATGTATGATAGGTTAAATCACTTTATAACGTATTTACAACTCTAGTTTGATCACATTTGAAACTCCAGTTTGTTTATATTTTGATATTTTCCTAGCAAAAATGACTACTTTATCTTGAAGAGGATCAAATAATAAAAAAGGTTGTTTTACTGTACATAAATACCTGCCAACAATAGCAAGTTAAATATATAGGTAAGTCGAATTAAACGATAATATAAAGTACAAAAGGTTTTCTTAATGTTGATCTTTATAATGGCATTCTTAATTCTCTTTCAGAAATTAAAAGATACGGAACCTTTGTTATAGGGACATAGATGATTACCATATTGAAAAGTTCAAATAGAAAAAGTTTTGCTTATTCAAAATCAAGGTTCAAAATCAAGGTAGAATGAACTTATTGTAAATTGTACTGGCAAAATATATTTTAATTAGTATCTTGCCATCACTGATATGAAATTTTCTGTGAAGAGATTGCAGAGAAAAATAGTCAAATTTATTTTATCCGCTTATTGAGTAAGATGCTATGGATTCACTCTAGCATCAATTTTTAGTGGTATATCTTCTTTTCTTCTTTTCTTTAGACCCAGATGTCAATCTCTGAAGGATACTAAGGGCCCGTTTGTTATGAATCTTGTACTTTTGTTTTAAAAATTTCTATATCAAAATAATAATAGAAGATTCATTTTCCAAGGAAAATGAATGATAGAGAATATGTTATGCGTTTTGTAAGTTGAAAAATAAAATTAATCAAATATAAAACTAGATAAATATGTATAAAATTTTTAAAATACTTTTAAAAGTTGTTAAATATTTTTTAATCTAATGACAATATTTATTAACTTAAAATAAATTATTTTAATTWAAACATAATAGCATTATATAATTCTATAATAACTTAAAAATTAAAATAATAAAATTAGAAATAAAAGAAATGGAAGAAGAAGATTGAACAAGAGGAATGGGGAGTGTCTGCAAGTTTATTTAACAGAGGGGAAGAGAGGAAACTGAAAAGTGGAGAAAAGTCATAAGAGTGAAGAAAGTTGAATGAGTGCAGCAGGAAATGGAAAAATGTTAATTCCGTATTGGATGAAAATGTTGTATTAAGGCACTTATAAGTGGATCAGTTGGTTTGTGTCTTTTTAAGGAGAAAATATCTATCCAAAGAACTTTTGTACATTCCACAAGACATCTGTTTGGGAATGAAATAGCAAAAGCTGTGAGAACAGCTATCCAAACGGCCCTAAGTTTTTTTTCTTTTTCATGCCAGTAATGCTGCCTCCAATGATGCATTAATGTTGATTACAACATATCCTTCCTACCCTTTCTTCTCAAATTTTAAGTGACACTTAGACTTATTTAATTTTAGCTCTATTATGGAGTATTTCCTGTTGGGAAAATATGATGATGTTTGTTATAATGTGTTTCAGATTAAGTTGATTAACGGTTACTGCTGTTGAAGACCTTCCTTAATGCCAAACTAAAATGTTTTAATATATTTTCAATTACGTCAGATCCTTGTTTTCTATTATTTTTATGGTCGTATTTCTTGAAGAAATGTTTCTCTTTCCTGTTTGTAGATACCATCACCAAATGTTGCTGAAGGACATCAATTAAAAAATGCATCTCTATTGGCAGATGTAGCAGGTTCAAGAGTTATTACTGAAGATGAACTTGATTCAATCACCCTTGGAACTGCTATTGAAGAGATACTAGGTAATTGTATATGTTGCTTATAATGGTGATTATTATTGCATATGGATACTTCACAGCACGCTTCACTACTATATAGGGATATATTAAAATTAATTGTGAGCTTGTATAAGTTCATTTAACTATTGTATAATTTTGAGGGTGAATTAGGATATTGACATGTGAGAGATGTGGAAGGCATGGATCCTGGTTTGATATTGTTAAGTTTGCCATTTTCCTAAAAGCTTAAGCTTGTAGGTGTGGGCTTAACTTGAATATTTAAGCCTCTAATACCCCCCCTCATGTGCAAGGGTCTCACGTGCACTTGCAGCGTGGACCGGACTGAGCCTCACATGCCTTAATGAGTCTTACAAGTGGGCCAAACAATAACTTTTTTATTTTTTAATTAAATAATACGGAGGGGATTCGAACCTAGACCGTTGGGTCACTATGGCTCTGATACCATGTTAAGTTTGCCACTTTCCTAAAAGCTTAAGCTTGTAGGTGTGGACTTAACTTGAATATTTAAGCCTYTAATAGATATTATAGTTAGACTGTTGTTGGTGATGTCCCTTAAGATGACAGATGTATAGTGGTTATGAGGATAACCGATAGATTTGATCATCCTAAATTGTTTGCTCGTTTGTGTTTTTCCTCCAAATCTAGGAATGGAGATGAAACTGACAACTGTGTGATCACTATACCCTCAAGCTATTAATTAAAGACATGCTTGACCTCAAGAAGGTCATTCTACTGAAGTTTATGCTCTTTTCTGTGTCATAACTTGAATGTGATTTAGAAGATGTTGATCAAGAAAAGAATCTGTAAAGATCTTCTGAAGTTTCAAATTTCGGATAATTTCGATATGTTGTGTGGAACAAGGGTCAATAGGCTTTCAGACAATTCATTTATTTTGCTGTGATTTGAAGTAAGACATTGATGAAGTGGCCAGGGAATGAGTAGTCGCAGTTCAGAAAATGGCTCCATATGTTACTGAATCCTTGCTATGTACATATGATGCATGTGCATTTTGTTTGCATAAATTTACCGGCCAATTTCAGACTATTAGACAAATCACTTAGTTTGCTGTGATTTGAAGACATTGAAGAAAGGGCGAGTCAGATAAGTAGTCACACAGTTGAGAAAATGGCTCCATATGTTACTGAATCCTTGCTATGTACATCTAATGCATGTGCTTTTCATTTGCATACTTTACCAGCTAATTTTAGATATTTTGATCATTCAATTTTACCTTGTTACCCTTTTGTTCTATTTTAACTTTGCTGATTATCAATTTTTTCCCTTCAACTCTTGTTTTCTATTTTTTTTTTCCTTGTTCCAAACAATCTATTAACTTTTCTCATCCACACTTGGCTGACATAAATGTATGATCAAGTTTGTTAAGTTGATCCTTTGGTTAACAATTAGACCCCACTTTTGTTATTATTGCTTAGCATTTCAAGTTGATGGTTGTGGAGGAGCAAACATTATGAACACAAGGTAGAAAAAGATTTACTTATTTACTTATTATTAGAAAGTTATTAGTCAATTCTTGAGGGGTTAAACATAGCGCATAAGTTTCTTAATTCATAATCCTATAAAATCAAAGCTGAACTTACTGTAGGTCTTTTTTTTTTTTTCCCCCCTTTTGGGTTTGTGGAAACAACTAAAAGAAAAGAGGGATTTTGGGCGTGTGGTTAGTGGGGAGGGAGGTTGGGAGAGAGTCAAAGGAAGAATTGAGATTATATATTCAAATAAAGGATATTGATCTCCAAATTTTAAGGCATATGAAACAAAGGTGGCCTTGCAGTTACCGCTACATATTTCTATTTTATCAGAAGACTATTGAGGTTGGATAAAAAGGAAGAGTTCCCCAAGTTTGTGGGTTAGGTACAGAGTAAAATGTATCACTTATTCTCTCTTAAGGAGTCAATTTCCAAACGTCATAACTGACTACATTAAACAAAACTGAAATTCTTCCACTTTGCTCCCAATTTTTTAGTTGTGTGCTTTCAGTGTGACATGCTCACGCACACTTGAGCCTTACAGCAATACAGGAGTTTGTTTGTTCAGCTTGTTGGGAAAGGTAATAGAGAAACGTTAGTAAATTGCTTCTGGACTTCATAATCTAATGGCATTCTTTATCAGTTAAAGATACTGCAAAGAGTAGTCTTTTGGCATAGAAGCTTTTGTGAAACCATTCAATATCCATATTGGTGATCTTAACGTGCTGTATACAGTTCATCTTTTTTTAAGACCTTGTAACTGGTACTGAATGTGGACATATCTGTTCATTGCTAAATTATTGATATCAGTCAATGAATATGCTTGTGCATGCAAGGGGATGCTTATATTTCCATATTTTTGTTATAGGCACCAAATTAATTTTTTAATTCTATCAAGATTTCATATTGTTGGCGATCTTACTGTGTATTAAAAGAAGGCACGATAAATCCCATTTTTCCTTTAAAAGTGAGAAATAATTGAATATAATTTTTAGTTTCTAATTTTTCATATTTGTTATGATGACAGGCAATGAGAGTCTAATGGCAGATATGAGTGAGAGGGCTCTAAAAGCTGCCAAGCCTGGTGCTGCTGCTGAGATCGCACAACATATTCTATCTCTGGTTGAGTCGTCAAAAGTAATGCAGTAGCAGCAAAATTTGGTAAGGGATGAAATTTTCTCGGCTTGACAGGGGCCCGCAACCACAGCTCTAGAAATTCTTATTGTATAAGTTGTGTCTGCACATATCAGTGTCAATTTTTCACAGGAGCTTAATTGTGAGCTCAATTTTCTGGTGGAAGAAGCTGCGGCCATACTGTTGCTTAAATGCAGTTCATGAGGCTTCCTTCAGCTTTAGAATAGCTTCCCTACAAGCAGTTCTCAAACAACATTTCAAGAGTTGTAAGCATTCCCAATAAAAGGATATTTTATTGGATAGTTGTAGACAATTGGATTTACCTCTTTTCTTTGTACGGAAATAAGTGAGAGTAGTACATTTAATGTTTCTGATCATCAAGTATTTAGTTTTTTACAGCGAATATATATAATGAGACTGGAAACATTACTCTTCCCAAAAACTATCTTAAATTCTATTTAAAATGATGTCGAATGATGTAATTTTATTATATCACTTATAAAAAAAAATTTAATCCATAAAATCATTAAAATTTATTTTAGCTAAAACAAAAACTAATAACATTATGTTGGATAAACTAGGGGTGGGCATGAGTCGAGTCG